>VZTH01011337.1:628105-750150 GCA_013397815.1 Aleadryas rufinucha | reverse complement strand
ATTGATATTTTTAATCTCTCTGCTGACATGTTTCATAGTTCCATGGGGCTCTTCTTTCCCTGTGCAGAGGAAACTAACACCCAGGAAGTTTTTTTCCAGCTCTGAATTGAGGGTGAATACAAGTATTTGAGGTTGTACTCCCAGTCTCAGGGGCCAACCACAATTCTGGGCTAAGCTGACAAAACTTGAAGTGTAAAAATCTGCTCTTTGCAATGATTTCTGCCGAGAAACTACAAATAGATAATTTTTAAGAAAACCATAGAAATATTGCAGACACATTTCCCCAACTGCATTCAGATGAGCTATGAATGGAGTCTGCTAACTAAGGCAGTATTAGCACACGTGTAGGAGAGCAGCTCTCAGCAGCATTCATCTGCCTCTGTCACACTGCATTTATTCCCAAAGGTCAGCAAACACACAGGACCAGCTCTCTGGAGTGAGTGCTGCTGTCCTGTGAACAGAATTCAGCACAAGCAGCTGGAAATAGGGAAGACAAAAATAAAATTACCTTGGTTTTGAGGACAGAGTCCAAAGAAAGCGCAGTAAAGATCCCCAAGCTGCGTCACTTTGGAGCTCAGCCAGAAGGTGCCATAAATAAGGTCTGGAGGCCAAGATACATTAAGGAGGCATGAGGACACTGTTCCCATGAACAGAGATGGCAATCTCTGCTCAGCTGCAAAGGGCTGCAGCTGCTGAATAATTGCTTCAATACCAGTGGTTTCACAGAGGCCTTATCAGCCTGCCCCGTCCTGCCCTTGGAGTGGGAGGTTAAGGTCCAGGGACAGAGACAAATTTAGAGGGACAAAGAGATGATAAGTAGAAGGAAGAGGAAGGCCTCTGCTTGCTTCCCATTCCACTTCTAGTTTAGAGAGATAAGGATCCTTTTCTTTTTGTCAGAGCAATAAAAGGGAAATGGATTAACTGTGTTGGCCAGGATTTTCACTGTGGAGCCAGTGGGAGGGGGAAGCAGCCAGCTTGGGTTGTGACTCCCTCCTGATGTCTGACTGGCATTGCTGATACCAGCTGTCCTAGAGGTGAGCAAAGCCTCTTCTGAATGGGGATTTGCCTCAGTGTACCTACTCACTATTTAAGGTGAAAAAAAAAATCACTGGTTTGTACTCTTTTGCCAGAGCAGGAGGGAACTTTTTAGCAAAAAAACCAGCACAGATTTATTATCTGGGGCACAGCAGTGAGCTGATGCTACTCTACAGCTTCCAGGTAGCAATAAGGCAATGCCCAGCAGCTCAGCACACAGGAGCTCAGCTGTGTCTCTTCTGTCCTGAAAGAAGACACCTTAAGAGCACTAAAAATAAAAAATAAATAAAAATACACCTTTTAAACCTGCATCCAGCAGCAGTGAGACAGAGGGCAGGTAAGTGGGAAGAGAGAACCCAAAAGCGTCAATGAAAAATTTACGTTCCCTTCGTTTTCAGGAAGAAAATATCCAGCGGTACAATGTGCTAACACAGCACTGCTGTGCTTAGAAAGTACCTTTGCAGTGGATTCTCCTCTTGGCAGCAGAGCTGCACTCTGCTTCTGGGCTAAGGCTTGTGGAGGGACCATGGGCCCTCACCTCAGGGCCTCCCACTTCATTACACTGCTGGGAAGGGCACCGTGGAGGGGCACAGCAGCTGTCTTAGAACAGCATTTTTTAGTGGTTATCCATGGTTACACTCAGTTTTGTCAAACAGTACAGCACTGGGATGATGTCACTTCTTAAACCACAGTTTAGCATAATTCTTAGGTGCCTCATTGAACTCACAGGAAATTAAGCAGATGATTATCTAATCAAGAGCACAAACTGCAATAATTTTCCCTTATCTCCTCATCAGCCTAAGATCTCAAAGCAATTTACAGAATGAGTAAGTCAAGACATGCAGCTAATCTCCAAGGGATGGTACTGTGCCATTCTACAGGTGGGGAAACTGAGGCACAGGAAGCAAACTTTCCCATGACACTGTCACCACTCATCGAAACCAAGGGGGGTGACTGTTGAAATGAGAGGACAAAGGGAATAGGGATGGCCCCAAAAGCCTGTGTTAAGTTGCAGATAAAAGGGTGGATCACACCAAGAAAGACCCAAAGAGCACCAGCTCCGCTCTTCCAGGCACGCACAGAAAGTCTCTCTCCCTACACGGATAGGTACAACACACATGTTCCTCTGTGAAATTCATTCCTACACTGCACTGTTGACTTACCAGCCCTCTGCAGCAGGGGAGGGGTGATGGATTCACATTAATGTGCATCCCGGGAAGCAGGCACATCCCCAGGGGAGCAGCATGATTCATTTTTAATGATACTTACCCGAGTCTGTAGGCCCCATAAGCCAAGAATTACAAGCCTTGAAAGTCATCATCGCTGACTGAGCTGTTGTTGGTGAAGGAGGGTTTCCAGCCCAAGTGGGAGTCGTTACAGCAGAGGGATCATTTTAAACTAAGTGACAAGAATCTATTAGGGGAAGGAAAATTACACTTTTCAACAACTGAAGAAAATAATTTAAAAAAAACCACTTCCTGCCAGAAATTCTGATTCAGAAACAAGACAAGAAGGCAAATTGCTTCCCCCAGTCTACCCGGCATGGAGCAAACCTACACACATAGGTCAGAGGCCTGGCAAGAGCCTGAGGCTAAACTAATTATTGTGATTTGCTCGTCTTTTGTAATTAATCTAGGAAAGGCTTAAGGCTGTTAGCAGCTTTAAAGAAGTAAATCTGAAGGACCAATTAATTAAGAACAGCAGTGCTTAATGAGGACCTTTTGGTTCTCTCATGTTGATTGTTATATTTGTTGAAAGTTAAGTTTCCGCTGTCTGTCAGATCTTGTCTAGTCTTGTAAAATAGATCTTCTTACTTGGTGCTTAACCACTTGACACTGGAACAAAAGCTTTCGATTACAAAGCAATTTGTGGGGATTATAATGGAATGAGCTACGCCCACACTCCCTGATTTAACAATCAATTTGAAGCAATGTTCAGTTCAACCCAGAAGCCTTAAGGATCCTGAAACTACAGTTTGGATCTCCTGGTTCCTTGCCTCCAGGCTAGACCCCACAGGTGCTAATGGAGGTAGGTTGAAGCATGCACCTCAAATCCTCTGGAAACAAAATAGGGATGTACTTTTCCTTACACATTCTTGTCTCAAATTGGCAATTAAGCACCCATCTCCCTCCACACTTTCTGTGTGTCAGTCTGGTGCAGACCAGGAAAATCACGGCCTGCTGCAAATCCCAGAAGTGAAATTCAGCTGAGCACAAGAGAGATACAGACACAGCTTTATCTTCTCACACCGAGCATCACAGAGCCAACAGTCAAACCACGTCCTGAAAGCGATCCTGCCCCAGCAGAGCCCTTCACCTGAGGCAAAGGCAGCTGGGTGCAAGAGGAACGAGGAAGACACTACAGATGTCACAGTCAGAGCTGAGAGGAAAGGTCAGTGCTGGTTCTGCTGTGCTCCTGAACACCTTATCCAATTTTCTCACACGTGAAAAAACCTTGATGCTTCAGCTTGTTTAACTGGAGGAACAAGTAATTCACCCCAAGAACACACTATATTTTTTTTTGTTTCTGTTAAGATGGATCCATGAACCAAGTCAAAATAGTTCTTCTGTGGGGGGAAACATGGATAAATGTTACCTTAGAGGCCCTGAGCATCTTAGAGAGACCAGCGATATCATTCATCAGCTGAGGGAGGCACCTGCCATTCACAAACACCAGGACCTCTGCCTGTTCTCTGTCCTTATGTAAGGTACACAGAAATGTTTTGTGCTGGAGGTGAAAGACTGGAAAAGGAGTAAACCATGTGAAAGGAAAAAAGATCATCTTACCCCAGAAACAGTCCTTTGTGAACAGAACTGGACTATTTTGCTTTGGAAGACAGAGGAGACATACCCATGCTGTTCTCTTTCAGACACCTTCCCTGTCATCTGTCCCCACAGCCAGCATTTTTCACATGCAGCAAATTAATTTTACATTCTCAGCAGGCATCTCTTCTAGAGACCAGCCAACTTCCTGATATTTTCTGTTCAGCTTTTATATCTGCAGATCTATTTTAAA
The DNA here is from genome assembly GCA_013397815.1 of Aleadryas rufinucha. NCBI lineage: Eukaryota > Metazoa > Chordata > Aves > Passeriformes > Aleadryas > Aleadryas rufinucha. Next base: position 746,100 of record VZTH01011337.1, on the reverse strand, counting down.
TAAAAAGCTATGTGTTTTACAAAACATGAGTGCCAGTAACACAGAGGAAGAATGTGACATTTTTCTCCCCAGGATATTTTGACTGACACGTGAAAAAGTCTATAATCTTACATAGGCTCAAGCTGCTCGTGTTGACATCCAAATGTTTGGTGAAAAAGAGCTTGACTGCCTTCCATGAAAGGTGTAGTCTTCTGATTTAGTCTCCTTAGCCCAGGAAAAAAAAAATTACCTCAAGCTCTCTCTCAAGGTATTTTATTTTATTCGCCTGTCACAAGTGGAGCAGATGAATTGTGGGTGAATTGACTTTCAACTCCCTAACCAAATCTCCACACAATACCTTGTTTATTTTCATCGTGTTCTCATACTACCAGCTGAGCCTGTTCCAAAAGCTACCTCAACTCAGTGCTCAGCATGGTGGAAATGCTCCCTGGCTTTTACAACTACTTAATCATTAACTCAGTAGCCTCCTTAGAAGCTCCTCACAGTGATCCCTCACCATCCTCCTGGAGAATCAGCCACCCCTGCAGGCAGGGAGCACCTGACTGGTCTGTGGAAGTGAAAAAGCCTTCCCCATCCCACACCACCACTGTGCTGCCCCATCTCGACATTATTCAACTTTAAACTCCTCCCAGACAGCAGCACAAAACCCCAAACAGGAGCTAAAGCAAAACCTTATTTTTTGTATCCTATGGTTCTGTACTTGAGTGAAAGCACTCCAGCATCAAGACAAAAAACATCCCCCAAGGGTTTTCCCCTGAACACCGCAGTGAAAACTCTGTGAGCTTTGAGTCATTGTTTCAGACTTACTGTGTCATCAGAGACTGGGAGAAACAGAGGCAGAATTCACCACTGAGCACTGCAGGGCATGGTAAATCTGCTGGAAACTGGGACTCTCTGAGCAGAGACCCACAAAATCAGCTCAGCTTCCCAATATTGTAGATGTGTTAGCAATGTGAAAGTAGCTAATCTCTGCAGGACTATGACAAACAGATTTCAAACTGACCCTTTGCAATGGGTCAGCACTTAAGTTTGTGCCTGAGCCATATCAGCACATAAACCAGGAAATAATATATGAATGATAAAAAGCTTATTCTGCAGTGCAGGGAGAGGTCATCTGTCCATGCTCCAGACTAGGTTCAGCTGAATCCAAGGTTTGGGGCTGGGGAAGCTGGTAGTTCACTGCTGCATTCATGGACTCAAAATGTTGGATGTGTATCTGTGTCAGCAGGTGTTATCATACTTCAGAGACAAATGAAAACTTGGGGGAAACGGTGAAGAGGGAGATTTGTTTCTGCTTCGTGCAGATACACAGAAGTTGACTGAGGGAACTGATAGGGGGGTAAATGCACCTCTTCTGATCCTGGGTTTGGACACGAGTAAAGTAATTTTGAGAAACTAGAAAACTGCAGAGCTAGAAGAGATTGCTACAGCGTCACAGCAGGGCTGATGCCTGAAAGGACCAGGGCCTTAGGATTAGCTCTGAGCATTTCATGGTCACTTAACTGTGGCTAACCCCAGTTTTGATTTACTTTATGGTAAGAGGGAAAAAAATAAAAAGGTGTGGGGGAAGGAGAGTTCACTGCAGAGCTGTTAAAAAGCAGGGCTAGCCTGAGGGATGAGGCTGGCAAAAACCTACTGCTTATCTTTAATATTGGTACAAGCACAACTGGGCATTGCTGGACCCAACCAGCCTCAGAGCTGCAAGGGCTGGATGTTTATATGTGCTCTGAGACCTGCTTCTTGCAGAGCTCCTGGTCTGAGAAAGCAAATGTTTACACACAAGTGTTCCCCTGCTCAGCTGCACGTCCCCCAGCCCAGCACTGCAGCTCTCGGCTCTGACCCAGCTGGGCACCCACAGAGCCCCATCCCCTGCCCCAGCCAGGCCCAGGCAGGGCCCCAGAGCCAACCTGCTCCAGATCCCAGGTCTTTTGTCAGCCCTCCCGGAGAACAAGAGCAAACACAACCTGCAGAGAGGAGATAAACATGCAGAGGTGAAGTCAACAATTTGTGTCTGTTGATACAAAGCCAAGCAGACAGAACCCTCTGCTACAACACAAACAGGAGCCCTGCCCTGCCTTTTAACTTCACTTTCTACAGGAGACTGGGATTCTTTTCAGCTCAGAGGCATGAGGGGAAGTATGAGCTATGCAGCTGAGTGCAAAATATTACACTCACTAAGATATTTTTCTTCTTGGCATGAGGTTTCCCAGAAACCATTTTCCAGCAGATCTCGGCTCGACGGTCAGCAGTTTTGCATACACACACATACCAGTTTTGCAACTTCCCAACCATAAATGCAAGACAGGCAGAAGGCTGGCAAGCTGGGGATTGCTCTGGCTAGAAGACAACTGGGAAGGGAACAAAAAATCCTGGTCCAGTGAGGTTAATTCCTTGTTTGTTAGTCCAGCTTGGTAAAGACCATGGCAGCATCCAGTTGCTTCTAAACAGAGAGGGCAGAAGTGCATGAATATCTGACTAGCTGAGTATTATCCCTCCAGACCTGGACCTCAGCAGCTCTCTAGGATTGGGATTTCTGCATATTCACTTCAGAATAGGGCCCTCCTGGCAATGAGGGAATCCAGCAGTCACTGGAAACACTGACTCCCTGCAAATCGCAAAGTAGAAAAAAGTGTATAGTGATTGTTCTTCCCATGATTCAGAGTAAATAAAAATCTAGTAAGATAATCAGGAAGGGGACATCTAAATGCTGTCTGTCTTATGCAGGACAAGAACACTTGCTTGGAAGCAATCAGAAGATGCTTGATAACATGTTTGCAGCTGTGTCACCGGTGACCTATCAGTCTCCTTACATGTGAAGATGGATGTCAAGGCTGAGCCATTGTGTATTCTTGAGATACAAAGGAGAATACTTTGAAAAGTAGTCCCAGAGCACTCCAGTCATCACCATGAGATGAAGTACAATAAGACATGTGAAAAGCTGTGGCAGTTGTTTTATGTCTCATATGTGTCTTTGTGAATAGCAGCTTCAGTAATTTATGTTCCTGGTTGAAAAGCTTTTTGTAGCCTTAATACACAGAGTGGTTAACCCTTCTACTCCTCAGCTCAAGAATCTGTACAAGTCACTGAAGACAAATAGCACCATCCTTGGCTCCATCGCCAGCGTCCCTTCTTACATCTACACACTAACATCCCTTATTTTCCAGGCGTGTGGGCTGGCTGCACCCTGAAGCACAGAAGACACTTCAGGATGCTACTTTTAGGGTATCAACACATGACTTCCTCTACCCTTCTGCCACCTACCTCCCCCTCAATATCTTTTGTTTTGTTCCTTTGGTGCTCCATCCTCCCCTTCCTGAGGAATCCATCTTTTCCCTCTGCTGCCTGTACATACCCTGCCACTCAATCCTTCCTGCAAATGCTTTGCAAGGGATCAATTCAACACAATTTCCAGTCTTTTTGGGGAAATACAGGTTTTTCAGAATGACTTCTACAAATCATATCAGGATACAAAGAAACGCCAGTTGCACTCAAGAGCAACTCACATTTTTTAGCTGATAGGATCTCAACAGAAGAACTTGCAGTGGTTTTACATGTGTGTGCACAAGCATAAAATGCAGGAGATGATTAAGAGAACAGCATCATATAAAATAAGAACAGAGAGGATAATTCCTTGTAATAATATTAGTAAAACAAGAATTTTTAGTGTCATATGCTGTAAAACAAAAAAGATACCCTATCCTTACCTTGTAAAGGGCACTATGTTTTGCTCAATTTCCTCTCTCCATCCTCAGCCTGCAGTGGCCTTTGCCCAAATCTATGGGGTTGAGAGAGTCAACAAAACCCTCAAAGAGAGCCAGTGTAGGGACACAAGATGCACTGAGACCCTCTGAGGTGTTCACATGTCTGCAGGAGAAAGTGATGCTGCCTCTGTTGCATCCTGCTGCCACCGCATGTCACTGTTAAGACAGAAAGGCAATGAGTGACAGGGATTTTTAGGGAAGGCTCTAAACTTCTTGTGGAGACAGACCCCACAGTCCTTAAAAGCTGCTCCCAGTTGTACCTCAGCCAGCCCCACTCTCCTGACACAAGTGCAGCATTGGGGCCTCAGCAGCGTTTGGGCCAAGATGAAAGCAGCAACAGAAGGAAAACATATGCTTGGAAGAGGGAAAAGGTGGGAAAATAGATATGAGAAAAAGGATACCACAGGGAAGGACAAAGAGCAAAGACTAAAGATCACTTGCAAGCAGAGCTAAGTTAGGTCATTGCCTCTGCCAGTGTCTATCAGCAATGAGGTCCTTATGAATTTCACAGCAATGCAACCATATCTATTTTAATACTAACAAAAAAACCCAAAAATCTTCAGTGTGCCCAAAATTAATAGCAGTTAAATAGGGACCAGTTCTTGCCAGACACTTTGGTGGTGTGTTGGCAGCCCATCAGAAGCACAGCTCGCAGCAGCACTGCGACAGCACAGGCTAAAAAAGCCATTTTCAGAATCCTCCCCCTCTGCTCCCGCCCCTGCAGCCACAGGGGAACCTTTGCTCCAGTGCAGGTTCTGGAGCATCTTGTGCTCGGCCTTGTGCGCTGGCCTCGTTCCTGGTTATGAGATCTGGGAGACTCATTTGAGATTAAACAAAGGACTAAAGATTAGGTGTTCTGTAATTTAGTACTTCCTTCGCCTGCTTTATGTTTAGCAGCTTTTGGCAGAGGAAAGGAACAGCAGCAGCCAAGATGGGCTCTCTGTGAATCCACACAACCTAACCAGAAACAAGAGCGTATACTTGACTCCAGTGAGCAAGAGAACTTTCATCCAGGGTCCCTTTCCAAACACTACGCTTGCATTCATTTTGCCATCAAGCCATGTGGTTGTTTAACTAGACTCATGGAAAACACATTAAAAAATAAACCATAGAGCAGATCCAGATGTTTTGAAATGCTAAACTTAGTGCCTCACACTCTTCCCTCCTCATCCAGCTTAAAAAAATGCCTGAAAAACTCAAAAGCATTCCTGAGCTGGTTTGTCATGAGCCATTACTTCATACTAAAAAGTATACTCTAGCACAGACTTAAATAATCAATCTTTTAGCCATAAACACAATTACCAAAACACTTTGAAGGTTTGGATCAACTTCATGAAAGGATAAAAATTCTTTGCTCTCTGTCCTAATTTAAATAAGATTCTTGTTTCCAATAAAAGTTGCTTTCCACATTGAAAATATACACAGAGAAGCAGGATGATATCCTGGAGTTCCAGTCTCAAGATGATGCAGCAGGCAAGGAAGACTGGAAGGGAAGGAGGCAAAGGCACTTCACACATGATTTTCAAGCTGTTATGCACAAAGCAGAAGAAATCAGGCTCAACAGCACTGCTCTGCTGTAATACCCTCAAAATGGGAAGGAAGAAAACAAATTTTTGCCAGTTCTACTTAGTCAGCTGCCATTTCCATGTTACTCCTTTGTCCCACGCCTACGTTTTATTTCCAATGCAAAGATTTTTAACCTGATCTCATTCCCCTGAGCTGGCCAGGAACCTCCTCAATTCCCTCCTCACACCACATGTCAGGCTCTTAATTTAAATAGCTGCCAGGCCAGAATCAGTTACATCATTTTCCCCCCCTTCTTTTCCAGGTATTCTTCTAATGGTTCCTAAGCTCTCTCCCAGAATATTTCCTACAGCTTTCAGGCAGTTTGAGAAACAATGGAGATCACAATCTATTTTTTATAATCCTAGATGCGGTAATTGAAGCCTTACATCCCTGAAAAGCAGTGGAGGGTTGTTCACTGGATGAATGTCAAGTGCATGAATGTATCCAGCCTTACATTCAGCCATGAAAAGCTTTACTGGGAAAGACATTAAGCCTAGGTCACCAAGATGAGACAACTGAGGTGATGGCCACCCTCTGTGTCCCTCAGGCCCAGTTTTCACGTTTATTTATGCACAAATACCAAGAAATGAATGAGTCAACATGTCCAGGTGCTTTTGAGAATGCCCTTAAGGTACTCATCACCAGCTATAAGCACTTCACTACCTCTGAAGCCTTGATCCACAAGCTCTCCCTTACATATGGAGCACAGAAACCCCATAAGCCACCCAAACTTCCTAAAAAATGAGGTGTTTTTAGTCAGTGGAGTGGTCTTTGCTTCAAAATCATCCACTGAGATGAAAATTATATTTTTTCCGAATAAATCTTGCATCAAAATTGTCATTAGAGTATTCCTAATACCAAAACTCGATCATGTCTGCGTATCCTCTCTGCACCTCCTCTCCCTCTTTCCCCCAACCCATTTGGTGGTTCCACTTTATCCAGACCAGTTTGCGGTCAGTGTAAATCTTACATGCATCAGTGAAGATTTCCCTAATGGGTTTTTAGTCAAAAACAAAGGATCTGGGCCTTTGAGACTTATCTTAACTACACGTTGCAGATCAGCTTTAAAATCAGCTCCAAAACATTTGGAAATGGTTACAGTCCGCTGGCTCTGTAATTATAAAAAGCTGAAATTACTTTGAAGCTTCATTTAGGGAAGACTAATGCTGCAATTACTCAACAGAGCCCTTTGCAGCCTGATTATCAATGAGGGTTGTACGTTCCCATCCGTGCACAACCTGAGCCACAGAAGGGCAGGACACCACGAGCCACAAAGCCCCAGGCATCTCTTGTTAACGTGCTCCCCCCATAAAACAACCTGCTATCAACTAAGAAAATAATATATTGCGTGCTGGTTTAATTGTAATTTACAGTTTCCTTGTAAAGCAGCACATGCAAGAGGGCACTGTGAAAAGCTGGAATGTGTTCCAGAAGAGGCCAGCAAATTGTGGCTCGGCTGTATGGGAGTGATTAGCACCTGCCTGTCGGTACAAAGCAGCAAAGTCCACAAAGCATGAGCTCAGCTTTTGGCCGAATGGAGAGACTGAAAGGCCTTAAGTTTTCCTGGGCAATAAATCCAGTGATTGCTGAGATTATACTAACTCAAATTAACTCCCAACATGTTTTGGGCTTTTTTTGTAGCAGCACAAACAGCCCTACTCAGATCTTGCCCAGTTGGGCACAAGGCTGAAAGGTATTGCTTCCTGTGGGCAGGAGAGATGAGTCACATAGGAAAACCTGACCCTATGGCCTCTACTCTACTCCCATCAGTAGACCCTAAGCCTGATTAATCTGCTCAGCAATCAAAAACTCTCAAATTTTACAAATGCTTGTGATGAAAAAAATTCTTTCATTAAAAGTCACAACTTTTCTCTCCAAATGTTTTTCTTTAAATATATACACACACAAAAGTAAATTCATTCTGCCAGCAGAGAACAACTTTTTAGCAATTTACTGACAGGCAAATAGTTTTGCCAGACACTTAAGCAAATGAAAATACAGTTAAAAATAAATCCTATGTAAAAGCAGCAGTTTGTTTTTTTGGAGGGCTGGGTTGGCTCGGCTTGGGTTTGAGTTGTGTTTTGTTTGGTTTTTTCTTTGTTTGTTCATTCTGTTTGTTTGTTGTTGGTTTTTTTGACTCTGTTGGACTCATTTTAATTACAAAGTTAACTATGAGAGTAAAGATTGCAAAATTAAGGTCCTTGAGTTATTTGGTTGCTTTCAGCAAAACACACTACAATCAAGGGGACTATTCCTCCCCACGAGGAAGATGCTGGGCAAGGGTCACCACGAGCCCTGGTGCACACAGCTGACATGCAGTAAGAGAATTTGCTAGGAAATCTGCTAGGTCATAATGTTGTTTATCCTCCAATTCATATATGTTGTACATTAGAAAAAAAATTAAAAATAGAAGAGTTGCTGCTGTGGTAGAAGTGCTGGTTAGACACAGACAGGGCTGTAAAACCCGGCAGAACCATCAGTCTTCTCCCACAAATACACAGAGGCAGTGAGGAAGAGGAAGGCAACCTCCCACCCAGTCACTTCTTGCAGCTTTGGTTCCAATTCTTCTTACAGACATGCAGCCTTTTCTCATCGATGGGGCTGTGTGGGCATGGCAAGAAGGCCCTAAATTCTTGTCTATTTGTTAATACTGACTATCTTAGAGTGGAAAATGTTGTTCTTCTGCCTATGAATGCCAGGGAGATGATGAGCTTTGCAGGAAAAAGAACAGCGGCAGGATAACAGACATCTCCTTCTCCCAGCACCTGCAGGGAGCCGGGGGAACACCTGGCATCAGCCTCGGTGCTGCTCAGGGGCTGCTGATGTTCCCTGCACAACTGAGCCCTTCCCAGCCGCAGCTCTTCCACTGCAGCACACCTGGGGTTCAGCACCCGACCAGCCCCCCAAACAGAAAACACTTCTGACAGCACACTGCGGCCCCAACACCGCTGCAAACATCCCTGAAACAACACCCCCGAACTCCTCCAGCTCCGAGGAGGGCTCGGGCAGACAGGGCGTTGCCACATGTCTTCAACCAGACACCACTTGGGAGAGAATAAAAGGCAGTACTTTCTCCTTGGGTAATACTGACACTTTCACTTAATTAAAAGCCTTTAATAGCCATCTCCCTCCTTCACACCTCCCTGTTAGCAGACACCTTATTCAGAGCAGGAAGATTAACAACATTTTTGCTACTTTGATCTTATCCAGAACAAATTAAAAATTAAATTAATCTAGTTAGTCACTTCTCAAGTACAATGCCTTTTGTGTTACATTACTAGTTGGTATTTTTTTTCCTGTAGCTTGACACCCAAACTAGAAAGTAATTGGATACTTGTGTGTTTACAGCATTCAGATCTTCTGCATTAGTGTAAACCTGTCTTAAAGCATTGATTCAGTCATGAAGCCACAGGTATATGAGGAGGGGGAATAATGTCATTGTTATGCAAAATTATCAAGATCACTGGTTTATAGCTCTGTTTACCCCAGGGACTCGTTTCAATGCCATGTCCTGTTTGGTAACTCGACTTTGAACCAGAACTGATACAGCACCACAGCAAACACAAAGTCAGCTTGAATATCCCTGAGCGTAGAGATCCCACATTCCCTCTGGGCCCCAGCTCCAGTGCTGGACCACCCTCATGAGGAAAAATAATTTAAAAACAACAGCAGTTCTCATATTGTAAGGTCAGCAAGGGAATTTGACTGTTGATCTTTTATCAAACATGCAATCTGAAGCAGCAGAAGTGTGACTGCATTTCTGCCTGAACCCCCGACCTCTGCTGAGCAGGGCTGCTGAGAACACATGCAACAAGAGGGGAAGAGAAACCCTTTCAGGAGCATCTTTGCCTGCTGCCCATTTGGTTGCTGAGGGGTAGGTTGTTCCTCTCCCTTCCCATGGAAGCAAGCTGTTGTTTCACTCCTCCGATAAAGCTGTTGGTGTGGTAAACTCAGCACTGAGATGCAGAGTTCAGCAGTTCACAGAGGGAGCTGTGAAGCAGCCCAGAGACAGCTCCTGCAGAAGGGACTGCTCAGCCCATGTCTATTAAAAACCTTCCCCAGAGCTGCTCCCTCTCCACACGGGTTTTTAGGTGCTGCTTTCCTCCCCTGACAGAAGTGCAGCCTGTAAACTGGGAACTGCAGCTACTCCTGTGAACACGCTTCTTACCATAAACTGAGACACACTGTTCCTCTCTGAATATTTTATCTGTTCCTAGCATTAAAGAAAATTGGCTCCTTCCCTTTTTCTTCCTGTGTTGACCAGAAAAATGAAGTAACAGGGTGAAGTACCTCCCCAGCAGCAGCACAGCCACATCACCAGGAACCAAACCCCCAGTTTAAGCCAGCTTTTTTTAGAGAACCCAGATTTATGGGCTCAACAGGCACTCGTGTGCCCATGTCTGCCTTTCTCTGCCCACCTCCAAGCTCTCAGACAGGATGCCCAAACATATCAGACATCAAACCCAGGTCCAACAGCCCTCTCAACCCTGCAACCTCCCATGGTTTTCCTTATCTCTCTGCAGGGCAGATGCCACTCACCAGGGCCATGAAACTGTACCTCTATCACATTTTCTCATCTCTATATAAAGTCACAATCCCTCCCTCCCAAAGGCAACCACGAGACTACAGTAATGATCGAGAATGAAAAAGCCTATAAAAGGTACAATAATTAAAATTCCGTTTTAATTCCTCTGCACAGGGGAAGGAGACAAGGTCTCCAGCACGTGTTCTCCCACTGCCACAACAGTTCGTGCATTGTGTTATAAAATTTTTCAGTGCCATTTATTTTTATTTGGCCTGTGAAATACTTTGGGGAAGGCCTCCTTGTAAATGGCCCATAAAGTTTGACAGGAACTAAACCTCCTACTGTTTTTGTGACTGATATAAAAGAGAACCAACTCAGTTGGCACCCTTAATGCATGTTTTATGGGAAAAGGAAGACTGTCCCCTGTACAAGCAGTCAGTTCCCGAGCAGGCCGAGTTCAGGCCCGTAAGCGTCTTTTGTGGCCTTTTACGAGGTAAGGCCTTCCCTATAAAGTTCGGGCCTCACCACAAACCCACTTCCCTCTGGGCTCATCCATTAATAAGCACTTTCATTAAAATTCCACCTTTCTTAGAGAAACAGCCGAGCTAATTTAACAGGAAATTGACTTTCCCCGTCACCCGCGCGTCCTGACTGCGGCGACACCAGCCAGCGCTGCCCAGAGACATCCTGCCATTAGCGTTCCTCCTCCGTGCATCGATGTGCGAAAGCCACAGAGCTCCTTGCACGGTTTGGGGGAAGAGGAAATGGGGCAGTCCCTCAGAAGGTGCAGCTGCTCTCAGATAAACACTGAGAAGCGATTGATCCCTTGCATCCTCAGCAGCCACTGGCCTCAGGAAAGCACAGGAGCAGCGATGAAACTCCAGGACTGGGTGCAAATAGCAGTGGGTTATGGCTCCAGTCACACACACAGAAGATGTGCAGCAGGAGGAGATCTGCTTAAGGGGGATTAAGTGCAGAACAGGGTCACACAGAGTGTGGGCAGAGATCTGGCTCTCAGTCCATGGCATGCAGGCATCATCCTCCTCCTGAGGTGTTACTATCAGTCCTATAGAGATAAAGAAAAACTCCAACTTCCTGAGACAGACTACACTCCAGAAAATAAATTTCATCATCATGCCAATACTTTCTGAGCAGAGTTCATTAAATACATTATATGTATCCTGTATATTGGCAAACTTAAAAGAATTAAGAACTTTTTTGGCTTTATTGTAAAAATCCATTTCATTCTCTTTTGGCTTCCAAGACAAGGTGGAAGGCTGTACATAACACCACTGTATTTAGAAATGAGAAATCAGAAACGACACTGACTCCATCTGTCCATAAAAAAAATACAGCACAAAAAATTCTATATGAATTTATTCTGCATTCTAGTGAGGTATCTCTGCATTTCACAAGAAAGTGTCCAGAGAAAGTGACAGGTTTATTTTTAGCTTTTCTTTAATCTTTGCAGAGTATGGCAGCAGATTGCAACCCATCATGAGTGTCCCAAACTAGGCTGAGATATGCTGCTGAAAAAGAATGGCTTTAGATTGACTGTCATACTGCAAAGATATGGAGATGTTCTTAACAACCAGCCCCACTCCAGCTATAAGAAATTTGATCATATGCATTTCATTCTCAGTGTCACATATAAGTGGGAGATACATTTGTCACTGGATAATACATTCAGAATTAACAAGAAGAACTTGTCAGGTTTTGGCTGCAACCACTGAAGCTAAAGCCTAGAGCGAAATAAACTGTCAGATCAGAGCTTTGTTAAAAGGATTAAACCCATTCTTAAGGGTGGAGCTCTGGAAAAGCTTTTAAGCTTTATACTTACACCTGAAAGGTTTTAAACCAGGTTTCTAAAAAAGACTGACACAAACCAAATATTTTAAAAAACAACAGCTAATCTGACCTCGGAAGTGGGACCATCTCCAGGATCAGCTGTGTTGTGAGCCACGCACGGAGCAAACGCTGCCGAGAAGCCCTGGACCCGTCAGGCCGTCACTAATTATTGGCCACATTTTTTGGCATCTGCTCAAGTTGCTGTAGAATCAGTAACTGTTTTGTGGGTTAGTCTCATTACAGACTTACTACAGTAATTGATTTGCACAGTGGCCATGTGGTAACTCATAAAACTTTTCACAGGAGTCCCAATTCTGCAAATATTTCCTCCTGCACTTACCGGGAACAAAGCACCCTCTGGAAGCCAGTGAGTTCAGCCACACTCCCAGCCTGCACGGAAGCACTGGGAGGGTCAGACCATTGCAGTGCAGCCTTTATGTGATGGGGAAAAAACTCTTTTCCTACATTCAATTAGTTGCAAAATTGCACCACATGATACCCTTGCAAATGAAGTAGGTGTTACCATCCCACTGCCTCGGCAGCTGGGGAGGCAGGGCTGTGACTCAGAGGTGCAGGGAGCTGCTCAAGGTCACACAGTAGCTCAGTCATAAATAGCAGCCAGGTGCCCAGCTCTGAGCTTCCTCACACTGCTTCTGCAGTATTTTGGGAGCATAACTTCAACTGCAAACAGGTTTTGAACCCACTCAGAGTTTGGCCTGTCCTGCATCTGCTCCAGCACAGCAAACAGCACAATCTCTGCAGCAGGGAGGCTGATGGACACCAAAGCAGCTCATGCTCAAGGGGGGCTGCTGCTGCACTGTCAGGGTCACCCCTACAGGGGTCCGGAAAAAGTGCATCAAGAGGGTCATCTGGAAGCAAGTGGAAGGTGGAATCTGCAAGTAAAAACATCCTTCTACAGCTCTAACAAATATATCTCCCACCGAGGAGGCCACAACTCCAGCTGTCAGATGAAAGGCTCCATTATCACACATAACTTGTGGGCAAAATCTTCCCAGCACCCAAGTAACCTCTGAAACTTCTGCACCAATAATCAGCCATTGACCAAGGCCAGCCTGGATAGGACTAGCTTCCAGCACCTGGTCTAGTGGAAGGTGTCCCTGTCCATGGCAGGAGGATTGGAACTCTGCAATCTTTAATGTCCCTTCCAACCCAAATCATCCTGTGTTCAATAAAATACAAAGTTGGGTCCTTCAAATGCCTTACAGAGCCCAGGCACTCAGCTGAGGGTGACCTTTTCCTCACCTATTTGGTCTCAAGGCAAGACTATTGGGCTCTGCAGCTGTGGCAGCTTGGAGGCGTTGAACTGTACAGGACTGGACCCCAAGAAAGAAGGGGACACCACCTGCAGACCCTCTGGCTTTGCAGAGTCTACAGTCCAAGGACAAAGAGCTGGAGTAAACCTGCATCATGCAAGTCAGATGTTTTGCCAAAAGTGCCACAAAATGAATGCTGATCTGATTAAAGTTTAGTGATTCTGAGAGACATCAGGTATACCTTTGGTGCTGTAATGGGATCACGAAAGCTGGAGTCTAATTTCATTATGGAATTGGTACAGTCATCTAGGAATGTGAGCAAGTCTCTTAAATTCTCTGTGTCTCTCTGGCACATGATAGGATACGTCTTTATTGACTTTATCTGTGCAGGTTATCAAGTCATCAGAGCACAGCCTGTTGCTCAGCAGTGCAACCCCCACCACAGCTGCAAACCCACAGCCGATAGCCTTCGACAGCCAGCTCACATTTAATGCTGCCCTCTGTGTGGTGTGGACATTACTAAATCATTCTAAGGAATACGTTCAGAAATTTTAAAGCAAGGAATTCTTGTTTCACATTTGAAGCCAATTTTGGTTCAAAAAGGCTCATTTGCCCCACCTGGGAGGAAAAGCATCACAGCTTTTCTAGTGATCCAACCAAGCTCTGTAACCTCCCAACACCTTTAATCATTATGTACCACAACAGTGCAGCACCACTCCCTGTGTGAAACTCTGCTCTTACCCCCTCCTGCTTTTCACACCAGCCTGCTTTAGAGCTGGGTTGTTTCATCGGGTTTTTTTAATATTTGAACTCAATTGTGGTAAGCATTGCACACTCGCTGAAATACCAATATACCCCTGGCCACTATTCCTGCCAGGTAATTAGGTTTGTTGCTTTCAGGGGAAAAAAAAAAAAAAAAGCAAGCAAATAAAATTTAAAAAGTGTAATTATGGTTTAGAAAGCACTGGTCTCAATTTTTCTGTTCTCAAAAGTCCTCTAGGGAGACAAAGAATGAGCGCCACTTATTGATTTCATCCTCCTAACACTCACGCACAAGACTTGCTGGAAAACAGGATCCCTTGCTAGAAATCACCGCTGTCCTCAGCTCCCCCAGGGAAACAGGGAGAGGGAAACACAACTGAAGGCACTTGAGTTGAAAAGGGAAAAAAATAGAGAAGGGAAAAAAAAGAAAAAGAGGGCAACAGTTTCAGCTTTCATTATAAGCACTGTTATATCAACAATGGCTGGGGAACAAAGGAAGCCATTTCCACTAGTTCCTGCTTCAATTAGTTATTTGAACTAGTGAAGATTGTGCCACTTTATCTCCCCCTTGTAACATAATCATTGTATTTTACATCTCATGAGAAAAAAGGCCTGCCAGAGGACGTTATCTGGCTCTGGGTCATACATCACAGCAGATAACATCGTTATTCATGTCAAAAGGGATGATCAAGGTCTTCCTGTTTTATCAGCGATTAGCCAGGAAAGAAAAGCTGCTGCTGCTGCTGGCCGGGAGCCAGGCGCTGTGCAAATCACAGGAACGGTCCTTCCAAACCATCACAGTCCCGGCTGAAGGGAAGGCGCTGAGCAGCAGCGGGAGAGCCCCGCGCAGGGAGGGTCTGACCCTGCTCCCACCCGCGACACCGGTGCCCTGGCACCGCCACCAGCCCCCTCTCTGCAGCAAGGCGGAGGGAAGCCGGCAGCCAAGCCAGGCTTTTAGCAACTCTGGGTAGTCTGGGAGGCACCCAAGTCCCTTGGGAAGGAGCCAGACTGTCCTGTCACCCCCACATGGCCTCACCTTGGCTGTCGCCATCAGCGCTTCCCTCCATCTGCTGTTTGCACCATTCCTGCTCATCCTGCCCGCAGACTGCTCTGCGGTAAAGCCGGGGCAGAGCTCAGCCTCTGGCTCTGCCTCTCGCTGAATTATTCCACTTCCCAAGCACTTTCCCTTGAGCTCAGGGCTCTTCACTCCTGAATACTTAGCATATTCCCACTTTCAGCATCTCGAGCAGTTTACCTGCTATCTGAGAGCAACAGTAAAACCTACACACCTTATCTCAGCTACAAGCCCAAAGGGAGAGAGAATTCAGTGCCTTGTGCCTCCAACACTAACAAAAAGAAGAAAACCGCTGCCATTTGAAAAATACACCATGTTGAACTACAGAGGTAAATTCCATGGTGGCTTCCTGGAGTGACTGAGCTTTATGTGCCTGATGCAGGGTTCATTGAACCAAGAAAGTGTTTCCACTCACTTGCTGAGTTCCAGCACTGTATCCTTTGGCAGTAACACAGCATCATGGAAATACAGAGCCCCAAATCACCAGGCAAGACTCCTCTGAGCGGGGCTTCACTGCTTTCTCCCACTCAACTGGAAATAGAGAAGTCCATTCACCATCAGTACTGTCAAAAAACATGTAGAAGATCCTGTGCATGAGCTGGGTAATTCTTTTAAGAGCAAACCTGTACAAGTTCTCAGTGTTGCTAAAATGAAGAAAAAAAAAAAAAAAATCATTGGTGTGATGAACAAGCACAGAAGCCCATAAAGAATAGACAAGCTTCTGCTGTGGGGAAAGAAAAAAGTCCTTTGAGAGCATGCTTGGGATAGATACATTTTGTAGGTTTTAAAAATCTTCCCAGATTATCTATCATAGGCCAGAGATGAGGAAAGACAGACAGGAACTGCTACATCAAAACACTCCAATAGTTATTCCAGCAAGTTACCCCAGCTCAGAGACCAGCATGCAATTGTGCTGTTGCAGCAGCCAGCCTGAAACTGAAAGAGTGTTAATAGCAAAAATAAAGTGTGAACCAAAAGCTATTAAACCTTACCACACGTTAAAAATAATAACAAAAGAAACCTGAGACCAAGTGCCATTTCCCTTCAAAAGGAGATAAAATTAAAAATGACTCAGCAACTATGAGTCAGGACAGGAAACTTGTCCCAGAGCCAGCGATTGTAGCTCCGGTGGAAACGGGCACGAGGGCTCTGAATTGCTGTCGCTGGCGTGTTCATCACCGCCAGCGCTGCCAAACTCAACGCGTGACCTGTCTGCAGAGCTGCCGAGGACGAGCTCACCACAGAGAGCTTCACAGAGTCAGATGTTCCTCCAGATGAGTTTTGAAAAGGAAACATAACTGCTCAAACAGACCACAGAAATAAGCCTGGTTAAGCCAACCCAGCTGGGGCGCTCTCAGGTCACACAGTTAAACAGACAAACAGCAAGTTTGGGGCACGGGGTTTTTTAGAAGGGGCTGTGCTGGAAGGCTGGGAGCAGAACTTTCCTCCTGCCCACCCACAATGCTGAGGTGATGATGTACAGCAACTGTCCCCCAAAGGGTAACCTGGGCCTTGTCATCCTCCTGAGTCTGGGCACAAAAGGACTTGGACTGTGGGGCACCTTGTCTGACCAGCTGAGACAGACAAGTCATCCCAGCTCTTACAGCAGAGCCATGGCTTGGGATTGCCACAAAAAATCATGAAAGCAGAGCTGGAAGCAGCACCCTGGCACCCACTAGAGCTTAAGGTACTCCAGTGCCCCTCCTGCTCCCCACGACACCACGAGCAGCAGATCCTTGCTGCCTCTGCATCTTGGGGATGCCCTTTACTGCCATGCCCAGGACCAGGGGGAATCTCCACTGTGGTTTGGCTCAAACTCAGCTGATGCCCCAGCTGCTCATGAGACAAATCATGGGAAGCTGAGCTGTACAGAGGGAAGTCACCTCCACTGTCACCATCAAGACTAAGTCAAGCTGACAATTGGGCTTCCACCCACAGACATCCTGGGCAAAAATACTGGGTCCTCACGATCTCCAGTTACTAGAAATCATGGGATCCAAACTGGCAAAGGCTGGCAAATAAATCCGTGAGTGGTTAGCAAACCCTGTACTGCTCTTTTGGAGCAAGAGCCAGGAGATCACTATCTAGGCAGAAGAATTCATAAAGTTTTACTACAGAGATCATATAAGCCCTGAAACCTTTAATAAAGCAATTGTAATTACAGAGGATTATTATTTTTTAAATCAAACGTTTCAAGTACCAGGTATATAAAAACACAGTTGCACAAGCTGCCAAAAAGGAATCAAGCAAAATATGTACTCTCCCAGTAATTAACATTTATTAGGGGTAATTTGCATGCAATCCCTCATCAGATCTAGAAATGCCAACCCTGAACAACTGCCCAGTTTGTCCTTTGGGCATACTAGCCTTGCTCATACCCTGTCAAACCTCACAGACCTCAAAAGACCAGCAGAAAGAGCTGGTACTTGCTGTCACAGGAGGATCCTTATCGAGCCTGTAGCAAACTCCTCGCAGAGCACAGCAGCAGAAGCTACAAAGCAAACCCCATATCTGAGCTCTATTAATTAGCTGATACATCTTGAGCATATTCTAATCTTTTCCTCTTCAAAGGTGGTCTAGACCATCCCTCTGGTAGAGTCCTCCCAGGAAGCAAAGCCTCCCTTGCAGGATTTTCCCACCACCCCTGGAGCGGTTTTCCCACAGCCTCAGCCCTGCACATCCCACCAGGAGCACCCCCGCCCCCGGAGCTCCAGCCCTGCAGAGGGGCTCCCACAGCCCCCAGTTAATGGGATCAGCCTGGCTGCTGGGGGACCTCCAGGAGCTGAGCCAGGAGCGCTGTGCTGGATGCAACCTGGCAGGGCCAGCCCGAGTGCAAACCAGCCCTGATCCGAGCTGGGAGGGTCTGTCACAGATAACTCCTACACCCACCCCAGGAAAGCTTTCTGGGGTTGAGTAATGGATATTAAAATACCAGGGAGATGAAATCCATCTGCAAGTGTTTCTCGTGGAAGCATTGTGCACTACAGAAACCGTATACACTGCTCCAAGCCAAAAGTGTTATTTTGCATGGGCTGTACCACATGGATATTTTTATTACTACACTTCATAAAATATTTCTGAAGTTTCCTGGAAGATACTGTTTCACATGCCACCAACAAACACAAAGCTTGCTCCAAGCAACTCCTGACACATATGCAGAGGAGAAGAAAAACAAATAATCACCTAGAGCTTTTTCATAAACCATATCTCTTGTGCACTGCGGAGATAAGAGCCATGACTTGTGATGGATGGGACCATCACTGGAGTCCCACTCACAGAGAGCTTTCCCTGAAAACCACACACTCACTCCATCAGGGGTTTTCTTGGATCTCACCAGCAGTGTAGGACAGTTTCCCACACAAGTTTCCAGGTGCTCCCTGCCAGCACGGTCCCCTCTGGTACCACATGGTCACTCTGTGACTGTTGCAGCCCAAGGGGAACCAGAAGGGAGTTTTTGGGTGGAAGCAGCAAACCCCAGTGTGCTGGTCAAAGCCCACACCAGCAATCCTCCCTCCCTCTCCTCCCCCCTGATTTTCACTTCTAGTCCCGCAGCAGTTGGACCTCAACAGCACAGAGGAGAGCCCTGACCTCTGAGCACCCACACATTTATTTCAGCTCAGCCCCTGAACAGCCATTGCCCACCAACGTGGTTTTACAGGCTGGGTCTGCTCCACAGCATCTCCAGCAGCTGGTATTTGTGTCCCACCTCCACACCTGGAGCACCACCAAGAGGATCAGCAGTGGCAGGGTTATCCCAGCAGCTTCAGCTGGGAGCAAAGGAAACACACTTAAAAAAAAAGTAGCAGCACAATAGTACTTTAAATAAATGCAGAGTGATGGCTCTTCTTAGAAGTGCTGCTATTAGGCAGCAGCTTGGAAAAAAATAATGTCTGATAAAAAAAAGCATTTTAAGTGGTGCTTGCTTATTCACTGATTTCTTAGGTGTTTATCAGCTTGGTATGGGTTAGCAAGGCGTAGCAGCACACAGAAAAATTACTTTTAAATCTCATACTCTGACAAAATAATAGCTGGATAATAATGCAATGACTTTTAGAGCCCACTTAACAGGGGATATTAATGAAGATATTCCCTAACTTCTAAATTACCGATATTGATTATATCTGTGTAATGAGGATGGATAGGATTTCAACTTGAGAGTTAACACAAGTGTTGAAATAATTGGACATGAAAACACTTCCACAAATCAGTTACTTTTGTTTCTCAGAAGTGTTGACTTGAAACATACTAACAGATTACTGAGATCTTAAAAGAGAACATCCCAAATTCCTCCTTCACATTTCAGTGAAGTGGGTATTTCCTCAATGATTGCTCTGTAAATTTATTACACGTGTCACACACAGAAGAATGTGGATTAAATATCTAAGTCTGAGAAACTTAATTTTGTGAAACCTAATTGAAATTTTTATCCCTGAAAAACTGAGGGGCTCCAGGCAGGATCTAGCTATAAAGAAAAATAAAATCTATGATTCCTCTAGTTCTGTAGGAGCCAATGGAAGACTAGAAGTACCCAGTGCTAAAAGAAATAATAACCAGAAGCATAGGCACGCAATTTCTTTAGTTTATTATTAAATGATGAAATAATTTGAATCCTTATAACATCATGCAATAAATTAGTAGGAATACAGGGGCATTGTCCCATTGCTACTGGATAGTGCTGCCAGTGTAGTTAATAACTCTCCTATGGATACCAATGCAGATACTGGAAAAGGCTTATCTTTGCAAGTGCACAAATGGGGAAAAAACAAAAAGAAAATATGTTTATCCACACCTCTGAAATAGAAGCACAGCTTTATCAAGCCCTTCTTCTAAGAACACATTTGTCAGAGAGCCATAATGCCCTGAGATTAATAATTATGGATAAAAGTTATGGAGGATGACGCTAAGCACTAAGTCCTAGACTTATTCATTGCTCCTGCCTCAAACCCCCTTGCTTTTCCCTCTGCTCTACTTTTACTCTCCCGGTGTTCAAGCACAAAATAAAGAAACCTTACAATTTCTAAAGCAGAAACTTAGCTTCAAACTTCCTATTTATCCAAGTTCCCCATAATTAAGAACTCGAAAACAGCAAGCTCTATGCCTTTCCAATCAGCACTAACCAGTTTGGGATTTACAGGTTGTTTTTTTTTAAAGTAACCTCAAAAGCTCCACCAATGTTTAGGGGAGGAGGGGACGTATCCTGGAAGGGAGGTGTTTAAGGTAAGAGTGAAGATTCATGCAGCTTTTTTTGCTCACAGCTTTGCACACACAATCAGTAGTCAGGGGTTTGTTTATTGACAAAGTTCGTGGCAGATCAGACAAGGTGTTTGTGAGATAGGGGACTTTGAAAAATGAGGAGCAATTCAGCCTTTGAAATATTCCTCTAACAATTTATCGTGGAGCCATATCTCAAAACCTACTTGGCCTAGAAACTTCATGTTTGTTTTATTCAAGAGTCCTTGGCTAGATTCAGTGCACAGAAATACTTCAGATAAGGTCAAAGTCTTATTTACTGTATGCTGCCCCCAGTTGGGTTTTTTTTTGTGTTTTTCCCCTTCCTTGAGCCATCAAGCATCCCTTCAGTCTGTAAAAAGACTGTAAGACAGGCTCTGCCAGGGTTTTGGCAGGGATTAGTTGCTGCGTGGGGATGTGGACACAGAAACACCATCACTGCTCAATTAGCTCGACTTCCAGAAGATTAATTCCTGCTCCCCAGCTAGTCCCTGGGAGCCTCACACACTGGCACTCGATTCATTCTTGCTGGAGCCACACAGACACCAGCACAGAGCACTTCTGTAAACTGCATAAGCAAAATCACTCCTGTTCAGAGCCAGCAGACACCGGCACGAGCAGGAGCCTCCCACATGCCAACAGCTGA
This sequence comes from Aleadryas rufinucha, assembly GCA_013397815.1. NCBI lineage: Eukaryota > Metazoa > Chordata > Aves > Passeriformes > Aleadryas > Aleadryas rufinucha. The sequence continues at coordinate 725,414 of VZTH01011337.1, read as the reverse complement.
GGGGCTCCCCAGGACCAGGGCAGGAGATTTCCAGACAAATCTCACACCCTTCTAAGGGAACGAAAAGGAAAAGCCTTGGATGCAACATTTGTTACCAAAGTTTTCTGCACGGCTCAACAGCTCAACTCCAGCTTCATGCTGAGCATCCCAAATCTACCCAGCACAAAGTCTGCTGGAGTGAATGTTTAGAGGGCCTCACTAACTCAGACAAGCTGGTACCTTCAGGCTGAAGGTAGGAAAGCTTATCAGGATAAACAGCACAAGTTCAGATTTGTGATGATACAGTGGGGTGGGTTTCACCCAGAGCAGGGGAGGAAGCTGAGAGTAGTTTCTAGAGTTTCATTTTATTCCAGCTGTTACTTAGAAGAACAAAAATACAAAGCCTGCAACTGCTGAAAGAATAACTTCATCCCAGGTTTATGGATGTTAACTTAGCCTGTTAAAGCCTTCTGCAATAAGGGAGAATGCAGAAGTTCTAGAAGTGTTCCCCATGGCACAACACCTCCACTTAGCATCTAACATTTAGACAGACACATTATCTCAGCTCATCTCTCTGATGTCAGTGCTGGTTTCTTGCAGATAAAAGGCACTCAAGCTTCTGGAGGCAGAACAGCAAATGGAGGGGACAACAATCAGTAGTTCCTTAGTGCCTCAGAGGACATCACAGCTTCCCCAAGTGATGCTTTGACTGAAAACCAAGGGATGAGGCACCTCATCCCCAGGAAAGGAGCCAGAGCTTCTTCCCTGACCCTCTTTATCAGCCCCTGCTTTATCACTCCCATCAGGACTCCCCTGCCTGCCTCACCTGCCCCTCCTCTGTGCATGCCTGGGCCAGCATTGGCTGTAAATTGCCATCCATGGCAGATGGATTCAATTGCTTTTGACCTTACAATTTCAATAATCAGGTAGGTTTTTCACCTGTCACCCACCTCAACAAGCAAATTGATGTTGCAGATGGGGGGAAAAAACCAGCAAGGAGGAGGGAAAGAGAGTGGAAGGGGTGAGAAATGACAAGCTTTTCCTATCTCGCCCCAGGTGAGTGTTGCAAATTGGCAGCAGCAGTGAGGGAGTCACCCCGGGTTACCGTGCAATGATTTGAGTATTAACAAGCATCCTTCATTGTTTTAATCCATAATGTATAATTAACCCCTTGGAGCCAAGGAGTCTGGGAGTACTCTTGTAAGGGCTGATGTAAAAGGCAGCATGGCACACTGCACTGGGAATTCCTAACAGCCCACCATCAAAGGTTTAATCATATGCAATTTATGTCTTTGCAGTTTATTACATATTGGGGCTTGCTGGAACCTCTCCTGTTATCATGCACCAACATGCACCAACTCTGTGTAATCTCCAGTTGAGAGCATTGTCTCACAAGTGCCCTTTCCCCACAGGAAAAAAAAAAAGCCAGCCAGTAACAAGGCATTTTTAAAGAGTCTAGACTGTAAATTGAATAGGAGGAGGTGGAGGCTGACAATGGAAGATATGAATGTAGCTCCTTTACTACAGGAGATCACGCATACATAACTTGCTCTAACGCTTGTGGCTGTTTTGGAGCACACAGGGGGATGCCTGAACAGAGAGGTTTGACTTCTCTGGGCTCTAAAATGCTTCCATTAAATACATATATATCACTTTTCCCAGATGGAATTTCTTAATACCCAACATATGCGTGGTGCCAGCACGTAACAACAGAGAAATATTTTTTAAGATACAAACTCTACAGCAGCAGGCTGTCCAAAGGAAGCTGCTGAGACTCAGTTTTTGCATGGACAGTGTCAGCTGCAAGGGACTCTCTGCTCCAAGCCAGAACAGAAAAAGCAGCTTCTCTCCTGGCTCCAATGCCTCTTCTGCACAGGTCCATCCCCATGCACAAGACTGATGAGTTGGGCCTGGGGAAAGTTATGAGATCAGCCCAAATTTCTTTGTATTTGAAGAAATTGCAGATTCCAGCCATATGGGGACATCTTTCTCCGGATATTTTTTTGTACTGGTGCTAGTGATGTTCTTTTAAAAGTCAAGACAAAAAAAAAAAATCCAGAGAACCCAGGAGTCAAGATTCTCAAAAAATCAGTGAAGTCAAGAAGTTGGGATTAAAATATTTCAGAAAATCTCACAAAGTTCTCAGTCTGGTTAGCAGCAAACTGAGGGAAACTGAAATACCTTTAGTTCCAAATACAGAAGTTAATCACCTAAAGTACTTTACTGGTTCCAAAGGCTCTGCTGAGACACCTGCACCCAAGAGAGCCCTGCCTGGAGCACCATCTGATCCACAGAGAGCAGGCAGGTGACAGGGAGGAAAAATGCAGTATTATGTTACAGATGAGGAACAAGACAATTAAGTGACTTTATATCACAGGCACTATATATTTAAGTGGCTTTAAATCACAGGCAATATATAACAGAAATGAGGGATGAATTTAGACCTCCATAACTGTCATCCAAGATTATTGGCACGAAGCTGGCACGCAGTGCCAGGGAGAAACACAGAAGAGTCACCCAGAAGTCACAGTGTTAGAAATGATGGATGGCTCCCAGGTAACAAATGCAAATAGATCTTCACTGCAAAATGTAGCAGGATGTTTTTCACATTATCACCTTTCAAAGGAAAGGTCTCAGTGCAGGCAGGGATGCTTTCAAACAGAGAGGATTTACTTGTTCTGCAGCAAACAGCAAGCAGGGAGTTTGCCTTTGCTGTTGCAATGCCACTGGAGGAATGTCATCCTCACCCAGGCCTGGGAGTGACACAGGAGCTCCTCCAGCAATGAGAGACACCAGGATCACATGGCAGAACATCTGTGGTGGGAAATGTCTTCTCGAGGGGTGACTCAGCTCTTCTGCTTTCCAGTTTGCAGAGGAAAAAAAGCAGAAATTTCAGATGACACCTTTTAAGGTTAGTATGTGGAGAAACCATGGATACACCATGGACTGCTCCCTGTCACATGCTGTCCTGGGCAGGTGAGGGGAATGCTCCTCTCTGGGTGCCCTTCAGTGTGGCTTGGACAACTGCCCATCAGGAAAGGGCTGAGTATAAAATTACTCCTGTTTCAGAAGAGGGAGACAGGCCAAGGACCTCTCCAGGCTTCCTCTAACCTCACTCAGCAAAGGGGCTTCATACAAAGATGGGAGAACAAGTCCATCCCAAGCACTACAAATGACCATGCTGGAAAAGGCAGTGGCTGGCAAGGGAGTGAGCCCTGATGGGGCTTCATTTGGGATGGATGCTTTCTCCTTGAAGTCTGTTCCTATCTAAAAAAGAAAAAATAAAAGTCATGGCTGGGCTAAACATGAGCATCACAAAGGTGAAGATTTGCAAAGTACTTCTCCAAACTCTGTCTTATCCCATCTGCAGGGCTGGCAGTGACTGCCCCAGTCTGGGGGCACTGAAGGGCTCATCCCTCAGACAAACCCTGAGGAGAGAGAGCTGCTGTGCCCTGCAACCCCACTGGAAATTTTGACAGCCAGAGTAAAGGTGCTTTGAAATGGTGGAAAACCATCAGTAGTTCTCATTGCTTGCAGTAAAAAAAAAAAAAAAAAGAAAAAAGAAAAAAGTGGCAAAGAATCCAGCCAAACAGGCATACTGCTCCATCTCCACTCGGAATCCATCTCCCACATCCCTCCTGTAGGGCTGTGTATCTTTAAATCCTGTCTCAGCACCTCCTTTCTTCCTGCAGGGCCGGGCTGAGGATGTCTGTGCCGTGCTAGGGGGCATTTCCCCGGTGGGTGGGAATGAATTATGCATTCTTGGCTGCACAATGCAAACTCTCACGGCGGAGGAAGCAGAGGTCACACAGAATCGTTTGCTGCCGCTAACCCTGCGCTAGGCTGTCACACTGGAAGGTGGGGTTCCAGCTCATGTCCTCACTTCCCACCCCAACACGCCCTCCCGGCTGGATTTACATCAAAAGCGAGCGCAGGAGGCTGAACCGCTGATGTAATGAGCGAACAGCTGTGAAAGGAGAAGCAGCAGTGGGCTGCTGGCGAGGGCTGGGATGCCCCTGAGCTCAGCTGGGGCTGGAAGCAAGGCCAGCTGCTCCTTAGAGGTGCCCTGCAGGGGTTTGTGGGGACCTGCCCACCTCTCCAGTGTTTTATGCACTGCAAGCTGGATTCCAGCTCATCCCCGTCCTAGATGTAGTTAATTGGCTCTGAGACGAGACAACTCCACCAAGAGAGAAAAAGACAACATCTATAAGCCAAAAGCCCTTATTCTGATTTTTGCAGACTTCTCACACATCCTTTCCCCCCCATTTGAACAGCTATTGTCACATCAAAGTTCATAACATCAAAGTTCATAACAGAGCTATCCATCCAGGAGCTAATCAGGTTTCTCACAACCAGGAAGCAATTTGGGCTCTGACTTCTCTGTTCTGGGATCCATGTTAACAAACCACTGTTCCCAGGTCATTCCTCGTGTATCCAAGCCATCTCCCTGCACTTGGAGAGAGGCCATGATCAGGAACGAGGTGCTAAGAGGAAATCAGTCATTAAACTCAGAATATTCAGAAAACCCCATACCCGGTTTAGGATAAGCAGAACTGTTGTAATCTTGGCTGCTTTGGTTTCCATTGCCAGACACACACACCCAGAAATCAAACATTCCTCTGCACTTCAGAGGAGGGATTGTGACCGAGCAAAAGCAGGTCTGTGGGTGTGTTTCCCTATCTCCCCTTAAGCCTATTCTCTTGGCATCTATTAAGAAATCACTGCACATTATTAAGATATCTCTTAATTAGCATTAACTACATTACACTCCGATTTTTTCATAGGCAAACCAGATCTCTTTACAGCTGTGTGATGTCAATAAATACTCTACCAGATGAACCCCAACCTCTCGTAAGTTCAGCTTAGAAAGAAGTGTAGCTTAAATTTGAAATGTCCGTCGTGCAGAAGGAGATCTGATGTCTCTGATCTTTGCCATCATCTTCTGGCTGCTCCCTGAATGTGAATGCAATGTACAGACCTTCAGCTGAGCAAAGCACCTCCTCGAAAAGGGTATGGAAGCTATTAAAGTTTAAAATGCAATCATGTGCATGGAAGAGAAGTCATTCCTTCATCCTGCTTTGAGTTCAAGGGAAAAAGAAAACAGGAAAGTATCTCAGCTGATTAGAAGAGGTCAGTGGAAAAGGAATAGAAAATGGGAGAGGTGGGGGAGAGATCCCAAAATAACTTAGACTGCAGTGTCCACATGATGCCCAGAACAAGGAGCAGGGCAGCTGGGTCAGGACACTGCCACCCCTGGCACATTCCTTGCCCTCTCCTGGCCTCAGCTTACCCAGAGAAGCCGGGCCAGGGCAGGGCAGGGTTACTCAGGTGTGCACAGGTTTTCTTCATAACCATTCTAATTTCAAAGTGCCGAATGCCAGGTGAGATGCAGCTCATGTGCAAATAACTACCCACCAGTCAGGGGCTGATCTCTGCCCTGGGCTGAGCTGCCAGCACAGGGCAGGGATGCACAGGGACAGGGAGACAGAGTGGGGACACCTCTCCCACCTCCCTGCTGCAGACCCACCCCACAGCCTGTCCCACACTGGCCTGGTGGGAGGAAAGGTGAAAACTGGGAGAGACAGAGTTTACCCCTGGGGGACATCATGTGTCCCTCCCCAAACCTGATGGCAGGCAGGAGGGTGGAAGGATGGGATGAGAAACAAACTCCCAGCTATTCCACGTGGGAGCAGGTCAGAAGAGGCAGCCTGCTGTATTAAAAAAACCAGGACAAATAGTGCCAGAGGTGAGGGACACCTCACCCATGCCCCATCGCTCCCTTCCTCACCCTCCACCTCCACAAAACTTCTCCACAAAGACAAGGGTGTTATTTTTTAACAGCAAAACTCCAGAGAAATGGGGGGAAATGGTGAACTGTGTCTCTCCAGCAGCACAAAGATCTACATATATTTTTCATAAAATAATTCATTCTTAACCCGGGTCTCTGTCAACCTCCAATATTGGTTGAAACCTGTGGAGGCAATAATTTATAAATTACTAACAGTAGCAAACAAACTGCTTTTTCAGCATCTGCCATTGCTTGTGACAAAAACTATATGCAAAGCCTCGGGAATCACGAAGTGTCACCTGAAGAAACATGCCAGGATGAGTTTCCCCATCCATCAGAGTGACCAGCACGTCTAAGCACAGCTCAGAGCAGCAGAAAACAAATGCTCCCAACAAGCTGCTCTGTATTTGCTCTGGTGACTAACAGCTCGGGGTGGGGGGGGAATTTGCAAGCAATTTATGAGTGGAAAAAAAAGGTAACACTTGAATATTATTCATCACAAATTATTCATGCTCTTTTTCATGCAAATAGTCTGCCCATTCATCAAAATTTTTGCTCCATCCAGGGCTGGGAAACAAGCAGTTACTCATTTTTATTTTCTTGTATTGCACTCAAGGTATAATATATGATGAAAGTCATATTCTGCTGCTGCACGGGCAAAGGACAGGATTACAGAGTGGAACACTGCAGGCAGCAGAGCCTGCAGGCAGCAATCCTGGGCAAGGGACAGCACTGCTGGGGGTAAATCCACTCAGGAAGGTCTGCTGTCAGCGGGGAAAAGCCAGGCTTTGGATTGCACCCCTGCTGCCAGCAGCCTCTGGAGGGGGGTTAGTGGAAAACCTGCCACCACCCACAGCCCCACACCAACAGAGCATCCCACAACGCCGAGGAGCGTCCTCGCTGAGGGCACAGCGTCTGCCCCGGCCATCGGCACTCCCCGGGGGCAGCAGGCAGCGCTGTGATGGGCAGGGCTGGGTCCCCGGCGGGGTCAGCAGGAGGGAGGAGCGGGCCGAGGCAGGAGGCAGCACCTGCACCTGCACACGGATTGAGTCATTGCGTGTGGCAGGTACCAGACGGGCCTTCGCATGCATAATGATTCAATCTGCATTGGTGATGATTGCCTGGGCGAAGCCGGCACGCAGGCGGGTGTTATCCTGGGCTTGTTAGACTGCTGATATAAAGGGAAAGAAAGAAAGAAAAAAAAAAATAAGTCAGACTTGCTTATGCATTCCTGTTTTGTTGGTTTTCCATCTCATTGATTAAAATGTGAGAGTGAATTTAGCCTTAATGAATGTCAAGGGCTCTCTTGCTGGAAGGAAAACGAGTTCAGGCGGTGCTCTGCAAACTCCGGGCACGGGGCCGTGCCAGGGCAGAGTGCCCCGGCTTGCCGAGCTCACAGCCCCACCAGAGCAGGGCACAGGGGATGGGAATGCTGCCTCCCGTCCACCCCGTGGGCTTGGGCTGCTCATCGAGGGGGAAAACAGCGGGAAAAGCCAAGCCAGGCTGGCGTGGAGGAGCCAGCAATGCCACGATTGTCACTCTGCTCCTGGAGCACCGACCCGGCCCAGCCAGAGGCAGCAGCTCCCGCTCTGCCCTTGCAGAGTGAAATGTTTACCTAGAGCCCTGCCTTTCTGCAGCAGCTGGAAAGTAGGCTGAAATACAGGAAACATGACATCATTTGCCTTCTCCCAGCACAAGATAGATTAGCTCCTTTGTAAGGGGAAGCAGCGGTGAGAAACGCACACCCCCAGCAGTAAATTCCACTATTACAGAGACACATTTATTGGGAGATAACAAAAGAAAGCTGCTTCTGCAGTGACTTTTTGGACAGAAAAGAGAAGACATCTATTTTATTCTTTTGAAGTAGATGCTGTGTAGGAAATGGCTAGCTTTTTACAGCTGGCTGTGTTTTCAGCTATAGCTTTCTCCAAACCTGCTCCTGAAGCTATGTGCTATATGACTCACTCCATCAAATAAAGAGCAATAATAAGTTATTGTGAGCACCAGGCTTTTAGATTTCTCAGTCTTCTCATCTGAAGAATAAAAATTACCCCCTTCCTGACTTCTTAACTTTGTTGGCCAAACTTTAAAGCTGTGGCTGAAAACCAAGCCAAACTACCAAGTATGCTACTGTAGTGCAACTGGTTTCATGTAGTTCAAAGTCAACATTCCTGGGTTCATTTCCCAGCTCTACCACGGCCTTTTCTTTTCCTTTTTTTTTTATTAAACCTCCATCGAGTCATTTGATGAGTTTCTCCTCTGAGAACAAGCCTGTCCTGAAGGACACCAGGAGGTGCAGAAATTCATACGAGCAAATTGCTTTAAATCATTCTTTGCTTATACAGAAAGCCAAATAAATAATGAAATTAGTTGCTTCTTCCTGAAGAAATTAAAATTTAAGGTAAATGTAACACCCCCATGGCTGTCACATCCAGCAATTTTTTTAGGATAGAGTGCAAAGCTGGTCAGAGCAGGGCCTTTTACAGCTCATCCTGGGTCGGTTGGGTTAGTTCTGGGAATACTTCACAGATTTTCTTGCAACACTGTTTTCTGCATTTTCCTGTTTCTCATACCAAAATCTCCCTCCCATCACCCAGCTCCATCCCTGCAGCTCTGCTCCTCAGTGGCTGGGATGGCTGGGGACAGGATGACGTGTCCCATCAGGGGCTCTGCAGGGAGGACACGCAGCCTTGGCACTGCTTTGGGTGCGGGGTGACCTTGTTTGTCTGCAGCAGCTGATGCAGCTCCAAGCCTTGCACTTCACACCCAAATGGAGAAAGGAAACCACCTCAGTGTGCCTCTGCACACACTGCTGATTCCCACAGAGCTGGGGAACCTGCCAGGAAGGAGTTTTTTTCGAGAGGGCAGATCCTGGCGAGGTCTGATTTCTAGCTGGGAAATGCATTATGCATCTCTGGTACCTTGGGGAATCCATGGAGAAGGCTGAGAGAGGCTGGCAGTGGGTAGCTATTAAATATATTGCAGCTATTATTACTGTTGAGAAGGCAGGCACCAGAATATCATTGAGGGGGGCTGAAGAGAAGGAATGCAAGCAAAATACAGGCATCACATAGGAAATTAAACCATCTTCAGAAAGTAGCTCAGGGAAATGCAAAATGCTGGTAAAACTAGCTGGAACAGGCAGTTTTCCTGTAAATGTTCCCACATTGACCCCTCCACCTGCTCCTCAGGCACCATCAGAGCCCCATTTTGCACTACAGTGGAATGGTTAAACCCAGCAGAAACGCAGCAGAAGTAAAGGTTATGTGCTCAGTGTGAGATTCCGCAGCCGAAAGAGCTCATTGCCTGCAGGGGTCCCTGGGTCAGGGATTCGCTTGTACAGATTTGGTTGGAGCTGTTCTGGGAGGGATGCTGGCTTGTTCTCGGTGTTTTGGGAATACCTGGGACCACGATACCCTGTGAACACTGGTTCTCAGAGGTCAGAGTTGCCATGTCCTCGAGGACTCTGCAGTTTGGAGGAGGGAGGAGGTGGGCTGGGGGCAGGAGCAGGCGAAGTGCAGAGCTCTCATTCGTTTCCTGGGTTTGGCAGCATTACTTCCTTAGAAATAAGAATTAAGGCTATTCTAACCATTTTAGAATTAAAGACTCCACCCAAAGCCCAGTGAGGAGGAAAGAGAGATTCCCAGAGAGCCTGAGACTCAGCCCACAGTGCATGTTGCTCTCCTGATTTATTGGACACTGAAGCTCATGCTCCCATGGGATCCCCAGCAAAGAACAAATGAAATTAAGGCTGCTGCCTTTGGAAATCAGATTTCAAGACAATTAACTGCTGCAAAAAGCTTGCTGTTCACATCACAGTCCCTAAAACTGCAAAATTCTGCCTTTTATTCCTCAGAGATGCTGCAGGAGTGCATATTTCTGTTAATACAAATAACTCTTTCCACCCATAAACACCCCTCTGGCTTTCACCCCTCACTTTTTCTGTTAGTGTCCTAGATCTGCTACCAGGAAAGCATCCTTGTTATTCCTGCTGGTAAAGATTGTCATAGGAAAGTAGATACCTGATCTAAACGTTGTACTGATGGAAGTAAATCACTACATTCTCACTTAGAATGTGATGGCATTCAGGGCTCATGTCAAAATCTGGATCTCTCTGTGCATGGGGCGATGCAGACTTCCAGCAGATAACCCCTATACAAAAGGCAGAAGGAATTGGAATAAAGGTGTGTTGAAAGCGCCCCTTTTGTTCCATTTTGTTGAAAGAAGAAGAACTTTAGACATGTTCCCACTCCTTTCTTCTAAGGAAATCAATGGGACTATTGTCACCATTTTCAAAAGAACAAGATCAGGCCTTTCACTGAACACACCAAAACAGAAAGGAATACACTTTCCCTGCCCTGGAATACTGCTGCTGTTTGGCCAGCCAGGCTGCCCTGCAAAGACAGGTAATGCTGTGCCAGCTGGGACATCACAAAAGCCAATTACACTGAGAAAATTCAGTGTATGGGATTTTCCAGCAGCCAGGCCCAGCTCAGATGGTCAAATCTGCTGGATGGCAGAGCTAAGGATAAACGTTTGCCACCCACCTCCCTCCTGCTAGGGACAAGCAGGTAGATGGAGGCTAAGCTCTTACCATGCTTTTCTCTTTCAGAACTCTACTTCCCAGGGAATTCCAAAGCAAAGCTGCTTTTATTCCAAGCTAGACTGAAAGTTTCCCAGAGGAAATGTTGTTTATGCTGAAGCACATGCCAGGCTGCAGTGTGGCCCAGCCCCAGCAGTGGAAATCCAGAGCTTCCTTGGCTGGAGCAGAGCACAGGGCATCTGCTCTGTCACACACTGGCAATCTTGTAGCTGCAACCTGCTGTTAATTGCACGGGCTTTTGATGCATGAAGCACTGCCTTTATCAGGTGCTTCCACAGGACAGCTCTGTGTGCTTCTGCTGGAGCCCCTCAGGGAGGTTCACATTCCACATCCTGCTGTGGAGAAAGGCAAAATCCCAAAGTGCTCCGGACACAGCTCCCAGCAGGCAGGAGATGCAGCAGCTCTCCATCTCTGAACTGCAAATGCTCCTGTCCCGTGGAGTGTGGGCTGAGCAGGTGGCTGAGATGTCCCCCAAGGCTGGGGAGGTGTCTACAGCCAGAGGGTCCTGCTGGGAGCCCTCACACAGCTCCCTCCACCCCCACATTACAGTATCCATGTGCATTCGGCCACCGAGGTGTTAGGAAAGCTGCTGGTGAAGGGCTTCTCCATGGAACAGCTCCATTCTGTGCTGATGGCCAAGCAGAGCACAGCTCAAACCAGCTCTGCACCGATGTCAGCCCTGTCCCGACCACCCTGCAGCTCCCCAGTGCCCCCTCCAGCAGCTTTGCCAGCATACCCCTTCCTCAGCATCCCAATGTGCTCAGCAACACAAATTAAACATTTTTTCATCAGGCTGGGCTGGCCCTGGGCTCCGTTTGTGGGCAGGCCAGGGCTTGTGAAGGCAGCACCTCCCCGCCTGCAGGGTACCTGGTGCTGCCTGTGGCTTGTTAAACCACGTGGGGATTTCATCTTCCCTCCAACTTCCTTTGAAAAACCCAGCCCCAAGGTTTCTCTTTCCCTAGCTCACGTAAAGGGAAATTTGGGAGAGGAACTGAGGCAGTCAGATTTACCTCCTGTGGGTTTTAAGGATCTACCTAGTCCCTACAGCATCCTTCTCTCTACAGCAAGGGGATGAGTGATGTTCCACGTGGTCAAGTCCTATTCCCCCTTTATCTTTTCATTTCCAGCCCTGCAAACAAGTACATCTGCCAGGCTGCATGTAAACAGAGTAATGGGATCTCTGGCCAGCAGGAAGGTATGACTCATTAATTGCTTTACACCACAGTATAGAAATCCATCAGCATCTGCTATGCCCAATCTTCTTGCAGGAAAGACATATTTGGACTTCATTTTTCAAAAGAAGATTCTGTGTGCTCTGCCACTGTTTGCTATGCAAATTTTGGTGTTAATTGCACCAAAATGGGAAACATATTACTTAAATCAGTGCACTCCTCAGATGGGCATCAGTGCATGTGTGTGATATTCTGCCAGATGTTATTTTATTACTGCAGTTTAATACCTAACCATCTGCTTCCTTCTTATTTTGTCATGGTTTGTATTCTCCCTGGGACCTCTTTTCTGTTACACTGGCTTTTATCATCTGCATTATGTGTTAGTGTGGCCAGGGCTAAAGGCTGGCAGTATCCAGAGCACAGGATTTGAGCAGAGAAGCAAATGAGCAGTGGATCATTAAAGGAAGAGAATGGAACTGATACTCCAGTTGGATCAAAGAACAAAGTTGATAACAAAAAGATAAAATCAGAGTTGAATGCTTGGGGATTAGCTACAGTGATCCCAACTGAGACAGAGCATGCTACACTCTGGCAAACACCTTGCAACTTGCACCACCTTGTAGCTTAAAAAGTACCCATAACATTTTAAAGCCTAGGAGGGATGGACTGGAAAAAAAAATGTATTTTAAGCACTTATTTGAAATTGCCTCTTTTTGCTCCTTTCTCTTTCCAGACTGCTCAGTGCTGCAAATGCACAAACACAGACAAAAAGAAGAGACAGAAGCAGGGATTTTAGCTCCATTTCCCCATTGCTTGGCAGGCACCATGTCACCAGTTTGAGCCCAGGCACCTTGAGGGCACTGGGGTGTAGCGCAGCAGCTGCATGGCTGCTCACACTGTGGTTGCACGAGGGCAAGTGAGAACAGAAGGCAGTGGAAAATGGAAGAGAAATTATGAAGATGAACGTTTCTGTATTTCAGGGGGACAGCACTGCTAACAACAACCAGGAGAAGGAAAAGCCCTGTTGAAATCTACTATCTCACAGCCACCCTGCAGAGGTCTTTATCAAACCTCATTTTTGTCAAACAGGGCCATGTTTCACTGCTCATGATGTTGGCTCTGAATATTTCCCTGATATACTTTAGGATTGCACCACGTATGTCCAGGGAAGGGAAGATGTTGAGCCAAATAGCCACAGGGGCATAAAAGTGAAAGCAGCAATCAGATAGAAAACCTTGTTCTTATTTCTCTTTCATTTTTTAAGACAACTAGAGAATGTGTATAATTCTTCTCATCATTTACACGGGGATGTTTATAAAGGTTTAATGGACCACCAAAATCCAAGAGCCCACCTTTCCCAGGTTCAGTCGAGGTCTTTGAGGCATTTCAGCATTCCTGCCCCAGAGAGGAAATGAGATGGTTCCGATAATTCATTTTACAAACACATAAAGCAATATTTGCAATAATTCTGTCTAGTTTGCAATTTTATTGTCTAGTAAGAGATAATGGATAAAAACAACCTGACCTTTTTGTAAGTACAATTCCACTGGTCACACATAAAATTAACCAGCACTTCAGAGCCTTGAAGCATCATGCAAATACTAAGTATTGGTAATTTTCCAGTACCCTAAAGAGCAAAGAGTGCAGCATTTATGGGAAGCATTGGGAGCACAAGGTATAAATCTCACTGGTTTGGGGACCGTATAACACCAGGATCATGTCCTTGCCATCTATCCCAGTTTGCCCAGTGGTGCTGTAACTGTTGTGAACATTGCCCTGTAAGGCCATAAAACAAAACCAGTTGTGTAACAGTAACCCCTTTCTGGCTCCCTTTCAGTTAAGAACAAAATTAACTTTCAATTGATTAGGAATTAAAAGCATGGCAGGGAATATAACCCAAATGCACTGCTCAACGGGCAACAGACCTGAGCACCAGAAGCTCCTGCCTCCAACCTTTAAAGCTATTAACCCTGGCATGAATTTTTATTTGGTGTTAATTAGGGGACTGGCAGCAAAAATCAATTAATTAATTACATCTCAGATCCACTGGAAAGCATAATGGAAATCAAAGAGAGCTAGGTTATTCTGCCTCCATGGAGGAGAGGCTGCTGCACAGCCCTTGGTGATGGCACTCCCTGTTTCTTTAACTGTAAAGAAATAATTATTAAAAACAGGATTGAAAAAAAAAAATCTGAGCAAGATCATTTCCCTCAGTTGGAAATGCCAAACTCTTCCTTGACTTGGCCCATCTGACAGGAAGGTGTGTACCCCCGGCTCCTGCTTTCAGTTTTGCCTCTGGAGCTCTCTAATCCTGGGGATTTCTTGCACCAGTCCTGCAAAGTTCACCCTCCCCCTGCCCGATTACAGAGCACCACCCACACCCTGCCCACGGGTTCGGGTTATGGGAGCTCTGGAGAAGGTCCAGAAGGTCCCCAAGGGAGATGTTTCTGCAGGATTCAGAAGGAGCCACCAGCACGTGTCGCCATCTCCCTGGCCCACATCCCTCACAAGAACACACCCATTTGGCTATTTCATCTATTTCAACAAAATGATGTACAAGGTTTGGGTTTGCTTGGGTTGTGAATGCCCAAGGTACAATTAGCTAACTAACATTGCTGGCAGTGATTAGCGGGTGCTAATTACAATAGAATTCCTGTCAAATTACACGGTGCATAAGTGCAGCCTGACAAACTAGTTCAGTTTTTAGGGAAGAGGGGGTGAGTGGGGGGCTGGAAGTGCCGGCAGGCGTCTCCAGCATTAACACACCACCCCTCTTGTGCCGTGTTTCAGGCAGCCAGCTTCCACACAGGGACTTCCGTTTGGGCAGGACAATAACATTTGTCCCTTATGGCTTTAAGAGAGGAAAAGCAAGCGGTGAGCAAGCGTGTGTGTTTGTGGTGGGCACCAAGAGCCACCCAGAGCACAGAACTCCCGCTGTGACAGCTTTTGTGCTGTTGAAAACCTTGAATTGCACTGTGAGAGCCTCCGGTTAACAAGGTCTTGCGTGTCCTAATTCCAAGTGTTTGATGGAGTTAATCAAGAGGTACCACTGCCCTTGCCCCGTTCCCTGCCTGCCCAGGAAGGTGCTGGTGCCAGAGCCCTTCGCTCCGGGAGGACCAGGCAGAGGGACGCGGCTCCGCGAGCATCCGCCGCCGGCCCCGCCGCTCAGCCCATTTATCAGTGCCACCGCAGAGAATAAATATTTATAAATGGTGTGTCAGCCCTAATGTGATAAATTATCTCCAGTCATCACAGAGATGGCTCAAGATGTGTTAAGCCGGTTTTAAACATTCGGCTTAGAAAATGTCTGAGAGTGGAGCTGAAGGAGGAGGAACAAGAAAAAATCCCCACATGTGCCAAAAAGGGAAGGGACAAAACATTCCCCTGTTTGACTTTGTACCTCACTCCTCACCCCGGGTTTGTGAAGTGCAAGTAACCTGTCGAAGTACATTAAAACTCTCTTGACTTACCCCAGTTTATTGTAAATATTACAGCAAATCCATTGTAAACAGCAGCAAGAGGCTTTTGGGAACCCATTAATCAAAATAAACTGCTCTGGAAAATGCCTCTGCTCAGCTTGTTTAACTAGTGCTGCAGCTCCATACTGCATAGCTGATTTCAAAATATACAATTTATTGCCTTGGATGTCTTTGCTCAGAGCTAGATCTAAATTCCTCTGGGTACTTTAACATACAGTTAATCAAAGCACAATGCCACCCCTATCATATTTACAATCTGGCAGGCAATTAGTCAATAATAAATAAAATGCATTGGAAAGACAAATGATATTACTGTGTATGTATCAATGGGCTTATAGGCTCAAAAGATTTATCAGTACCACCGGAGAGAATAAATATTTATAAATGGATGTGTCACTCATAAAGTGATAAACTATCTCCAGTCATCACATGAAGAATGCATATTTTCAAGTTGACATACTTTATTATCTACCTAATCATTTTTCAAAAGGTGTTTTTCAACTTTATTAGCCGTACTTAACAACTGGAGGAACTTATTATCATCATCATTGAATTGAGGTTGTGCAGCAAAGCCCCACTCAGGATTTCCACTGCAGGTTGTACAGAGAGAATAATAGCTTTCCTTTCTGCTTTGGCCCCAGACTACTGGAAGTCCTGCAAACCCTATTTCTGTGAGTAGAACCACTTAAAAAAGATTAAAAGCCGTAACCTTCCCCTAAATAAAAATTTCAACATTCACAGTGTTTAAATTTCAAATGCCATTGACATACAGATACTGGAGACCCATTGGGACTCAAACATTTTGATTAGTTCTACCACAGCTCTCTGCTGGGAAGGAGCAGGATTTGAAACATCAGTACAAAAAGGTATTTCCCTCACAATTCTTTTCTCACCATCTCCAAAAATAGGAGCCCTATTTATACCCAGTCCTGACAATCTAAATGAGTGACTTACAGTGTCCAAACTAAGGGTGTGTTTTAAAATCCACTGATTTTTTGTGTAAATATTTAAATAAGAGTACTTCTTAGGAAAGTAGCTTGTGTTAGCAAAAGTGAGAATGAAGTTGTATTTGCATAAAACTCAAGCCAATATAACTGCATCCACACACAGAAATGTTCACAGCAATCACACTGAAAACCAGTAATTCTTTTCTGCTTACATCCTCACCAACAGATCATTAGCTAATGATTAACTCAGCCGTATTTATTTATAGAACTTCGATTTTCATCTTATTTTATTTTATTGACTGAAAAGCTGGAGTGGTTACATTCTGACTTATCCACGCAACTGTTTTAGGACCATTAATAACCCAATAATGAAGTTTTTCTTCAGAACTAAAAATACCAGGAGCTTGGTGCTTGCATGAGTCCAGCCAGACACCACAAGCTGCGAGGACAGATGTTTGGATGGCTGCTGCACCTCTGGGTTTCCCTGCCCTGGGGGATGGAGCTGTACTTGGCTCGCACACGGAAGCTTGTGAGTAAGCAAAGGAAACTGGATATTCTCCACATTTGCAAATCTACCATGCCAGTTAGGCCTGATAAAATTTTAAATGCTCCCTTGAATGAAGTTTTTTAAATGCTGCTGTTGTTATCCCACTCATTTTACATCGGAGTTTGGCAGCGGATGCCATTAGCGAACATTCAGTGTCAACAGTGTCATGATGTTGCTCTTAGAGATGTGTCAAGTACCGTAGCGTGATCTTGTTGCATTTAAAATTAACCACAGCAGTGAGGCTGTGCCAATTCCGTGCATTAGATCCAGAGTGAAGCCAGCAAATGTGTCAGGTGCACAGAGCGTGTTTCAAGAATAAACAAGCAACAAAGGAAAACTCCTTTCTTCTGCTGCTTTTCTCCTTCCAGCACATCTTGTCACACAAATTAATTGTTAGGGAAAAGCCTTTCTTCTGCTCTGCTGTGCCGAGCAGCCTGCCTCTGCAAGGGGAAAGGAGAGATGGTGGCCAGCCAAGGGCCCCAGAGCCCTGGGAACCCTGTAACGCAGACACTTACCACCCGGCTTTAACTTGCTTCTCATTCATTATTCTTCGCAGAATCTTTGGAGGCAAGACAGGAATTTAGATAAACCACACAGATCTAGTTCCCTAGGATAAGGAAAAAACCCTTTTATCGTAGAAGTGTGGTGCCCAGGCCATATTAGTTAGCAGATCTGACTAAATGTGCATTTTTTTCCTGACGTAGTCACAGAGTTTTTCTCTGCAAGTCATTTCTCTGTCTAAATCTTCAGTTTCTTGGAAACCACATGACTGATGGTCCTGACTGCTCAAGCTTGAGATAATCTATTGCACTTTAGCTGCAGAGTTGCCCACTCAGCATTATACACGGCTCTGGTTTGCACCACTTGTTTTACGAGGTATAATACCATCTTTATATCCTTTGTAGCTGAAACGCTGACAATTTTTTTCCTCTATGATTCAGACTGGGGGAAAGAAATGCATTTGTTGAAGTGAGAAATTCTCACGTTAAACCACTTTAACCTTGCTTATTCACATGAGAAGATTTAGGATAGAATCCCTGTAGCGTGCGTGCAGAACCAGGCTCGTGGCAGAGACCTGACATGTCAAACACCACGATCAGTTTGCCCAGGGTCACCTGGGGGGGCAGCGGGACTTGTATGTGACCCAGGGACTTTGGCAAGTCCAGTCACCTGCAAAGCTTTTGAATAAAACCAACTCTGTTCCTGTTTCACAGCAGAGTGATGGAGACCGTGCCTTCCCAATCCTGCTTCTTGCACAACTGGGGTGTCATTACATCACCCTCTGGAAAAGCTGCTGGAGCAGGGTCACCTCATCCTAGGGCCCAGCCCAAAGCCTTGCCCAGCTCCCGTGAGTGCAGGGCAGAGCTCACTCCAAGGCAAACCCTGCTGCTTCCATCCTGGGCACAGGGCCAGGCTCCCCACGTCGGATGGGCACTGGTGGCAGTGGGGCAGGGGGCTCCCAGGGCCAGGCCGGCCACATTCCTCCCGTGAGAGCAACCCCAGCCTTGTTTTATCTGGCTGGGATGAGGCTCAGCTGCTGTCTGACCCAATGGAGATGTTTCCGAGGGATGAGAATTTTTCCGAGAGCTTGCAATAAAGCAAACTGCTGGAGGCAAAATAACAAAACTGGGAGTATGAGCTCTTCCAGTGGGTCAGCTGAAGCTAATGCTTTGAAAATAGAAATCCTTCTTCCAACCGCATCTCACCAAAACATTTCCAAGACAGATATCAAGTGACCTGCAACAAATCACCCAGGAACTTAGGTTAGAGCCGAAATTCCAAGAAAATCAGAGCACAGGGAATAGTGTCTGAGCTCATATGTGGGAGAGTAGACTTATGCTGTGAAAGGTTATTCTGGTGTTCAGTAACAGGGGGGGAAATGATGTTTCAAGTTAGAGATTTCTCAGCTGAGGGTGGCTGTTGAATAAGCCGACACCGAGGCTCAGAAGGACGTTTGAAGGAGCTGACTCCTTACAGCACTGTGCCATGCAACTGGCATTTTATTTCTAGCAGTTGAGCAAAATTGCAAACAGCTGGTGGATTTCTGGAACATTTTAAAACATTTCTTTCAAGGTACGTTATTGCCTCCTTAGAAATAAATACACATGCCACACATTCCCCTTTGTGCAGATGCAGTGAACGTGTATCCCAAGCACCATCTATTAGCTGTGCTACAAAATCCCTGTGCTACGGTGGTGGGACTCAATTTTAATTCTCTTTTTTTTCCCCCTGAAGCCTCGTAGTTCCCCTACACCAGGTGAACAAGTGATAAAGGAGGAGAGGGTGATCCCAGCACAGTTGTGTCATTGTGCTCTCCCTCCTGGGACACAGCTCCTCAGCAGAGCATCCCAATGCAGTGGGTAACCAAGAAGGGATTTCTAAAAGGGGACTGGAAAAACCTGATTATTTTATGCATGAGGGACTTGTTTCAAACGCTGCTGTGAGGATTCCCCAGTGGTCCTAAAAGCTGAGGATAGATTTCAAAAACTGCATTCCTGCATGTGGAGGGAGGAACTGATGACTGCTCTGCTCAATTCCCTATAGCAAAGGTCAAGAATAGAAAGGCAAAAATTAAAATCTCTGCTCACAAATCGTGTCCCTGCATGGATATTTTGCCACCAGTTAACACTTACCGCTGCCTGTCCCCAAATCCTTCCTGTGCCTCCCTTCATCTGTCACTGCTGAGGACACAAACATCCTCCCCACCACCCAAGGTCATCCCCATCCTCCAAGCAAGGCCTGTTCTGCTCACCCTGCCCTCGGTCTGCACTGGCACCAGGCAGCATCCTTTGCCTACACCACTTCCACTGCAGTGGGAACCAGATGGAGACAAGCACAGACAAGGTGAGGCGGCCCTCCAAGGCGAAGGGCGCGGAGTCAGCAGCACACAGCTGCTGGGACCGGTGGGGGATGCGCTGCTGCACTCCCTGCATTCTAACACAGGCCCTAATTGGATTCATTATGAGAACCACATCCCCACATCATCAGCACCATACGGTATTTTGCAGCCGTGGTCGTAACTCAGCTTCATCAAAAACCTGCAGTGGCGAGGAATGAGCAATAGCAGTGGTGTGTCACTCTCCCAAAGATGCTTGTACGGGCTGTGGATAGCAGGCAAGTACAGGCAAAGTCAAGAGGAAAGTTGGGGGCTTCAATTTTCTTAATTTTAATGGCAGTTTTGACATATCAGAAGCAGAGACTCTTTTGGATATGGACACATTTAAAAAAAAAAATAGCAAATAACACTGGAAGTGCAAGGTCAGTGCTGTGGATGTACCTGTGGGCTGTGTTACACCAGTGGCAGTTCCCAGACTGAGCAGTTCCAGGATTTGTTCTTGTCACAGGGCCACACCACTCACTCCCTCTTGTCTTCCCTCTTCTCCATCCTTTGCTCTGCTCTCAGAAAACAACAATATGCAGCAGGAGAGACATGTTGGAGACCAGGAGTGAGTCCTGACAGTCCATGTGCTTTAGCAGCTGTTACCTTGGGATAATGAGGTCAATGCTTACAAAGTGAACTTCATAAAATCACCGTTCTGTCTGGAGTGACACGTGAGGACGTCACAGCAGACCTCCTACAGACTTGGCACAACGTGTGACACATTTCCACAGATTTCAGCTAACTGAGGCCTCACTGAGTTCTCTTGCCTCCACATGCCCAGGCAAGGACATTCCAGGGGATTTGGGGGGCTGTTCCCCCCCTCACAGGGATAAGCATATGAGGGGCAGGTGGGTTACAGGGCCCTTTAGAGGGCAGTGACAACGCTTTCTCTTTTCCATCATACAGCAGCTAAAGGTTGGTATTACCTTGGCAATAAATATCTGCTATTTCCCCTCTTTTCTAGGGTGTCAGTCCTTAGAGACATCCCCTGCACTATGCACACGGGCACACTTGCACACACTCATCTACCTAAAATAACTCCTGCTTGATCCACACCATTGAAAAAGCCTCACAGGCAGTGGCCAGGAGTCATTTCTCTCTTTGTCCTACGATAAAACTTTGTTCAGGAAGCCAAAGGACAAAACCCCTGGAATTCCAGCTTGGCTGATCATCCCTCTTTCTTCTCCCTGTCTCAGAAGTGCAATTGCTTCCAGCAGCTCTGCTGCCTTGCCTTAGGCGAGGGTCTCTTTAGGAGGAAACTGCAGTTCCCTTAAATTGAGAAGGGGCAGAACTGAAAAAAATTTGGAGGTTTGGCAGGGCTCAGATCTGAAGCTTTAGTATGAGTCTCTCTAAAGACTGAGAAAAGGAAATTTCACAGAATGGGTGTTAAAAAAAGAAAAAAATCTGTAATCAGTCTAATTTGATAACCAATTTGTCACAGCCATGCTCTCACCCTTGCTTTTGAAATGAATGTTGTTTGGAGACAAATGTCAGCAAGCCAGGCTGGAGTGTGAAATCCATCACAAGCACAGCCACCAGATGTGTTGGCTTTATGAACTTCGGATTTCCTGAACCTCTTGGTTCAAAAGCATCTGTCTCTGTTCCTCGAGATCAGGAGTGGTGAATTCAGCAGCTAACAATCAAGTTGAAGTTGTTTATTGAGAAGTTTCTTATTTCTTGAGAAGTTTCATCAGATGAGGTTATTCATCATGGAATACATGCTCCATTCAAGCAGTTTGAAACTTTCCAACAATTACTTGGTTCTCGGACTCACTACCTGGATGCAAAATACTCTAATATGGTTATAATTTCCAGGTGTAAATGTTCAGTAACGAACCCAAAGTTGCCCTTTGTTAAAATCTCACAGCTGAGCTTATGAGATTTATTAATCTCTAGAAGAACACACTTCTGATGCAAACTATAAAATTATCCATTTGAGGCAGATCCTAGATCCCTAAGCCACACGTGCATTGGAAAAGGCTTGATTTACATGGCTGTAAAACTCTTACAGGAAGCACACAGTCTTTGACTTACAAAGAAGGCTGGAAAGAGGAACCTGCTTCATTTGCAAATGCAGTGTTTAAGATCGAGGGCAACGTTCTTGTCTTCTGACTTCCCTGCAAAACCATTTTAGCATCACACCAAGCTACACTATGTACCCATATTTATATAGAACTTGTTGGAATTTCTGTTGTACCAAGGTTTAAATACAGCATTTTGGCTCATGCTCACACAGCACACATGGGAGATGTCCCTTTCCTGAGGGCTCACAGCCCCAAATGAATAACTCTGGGGTGAGCAGCTCCCACAAAGAAACACTGACAAAGCTGGAGGTGACCACAGCTGCCCCCAAATCCACGTTCAGTACCAGGTTTGCAAACTTCTCTCCAGTAATATTTGTTACAAGCACACACGTTTACACAAAGCTGGCTGGGTCCATGTAGGACAGGAATTGTAATTTTTACACTTTGCTCTCAAATGTCTCTGCTGGGGTCAAGGCAAAACAGATGAACTGCTCATTTGTCCTCCCTGATTTAGTTCCTTGTGTCTGGGACTGAGGGGCACAGGAGGCATCCCCTTCATATCCCCACATTTTGGGGCTGGATGCATTTCTCCCAGTGCAGGACATGCTCAGGGAGGAACTTGCTCAGCAGCACAATCCCCACTGAATGAGCCACAGGCTGGGCACTGCCACAGGTCCCACAGGGTGCCCCAACACAGCCCTGGCCTCCCCATTTTCCTCTTACCTCCTTTCCTCTCTTGGTGACCATTCCTGCTCCAAAAGGCAGGAAAAGCACGCGGGATGCTACCCCTTTTCCTGTTTATCCGAGAGCCCAGCACAAAGGCAGTTCAGAAGCAACCTCGGTGCAAATTGACGATCAGGCAATAAAACTGTCTTTAGATAAGTAGAACAGTTTGCATACGCCTTTGTGCGTGCACCTGCCTGTTCAGCGAGTCATCACTCATTTCACAGCTCATTTCGCTGACTGTGGTCTACAGGTTTTATCTCTTTAATTGGGCAAACAATACACACCTTGTCTCTGCACATAAAGTCCAGTGCTAACGTGCGTGTCTCCGACAAGTTGGTGGTTTGGCTTTTTTTTAATCAGCTCTAAGTAATGCCGAGCATTTAAGGTGGAGTGTTATTCTTGTGGTGGCTCAGCCTGCAAAGCAAATACTCAGATTTCTGCAATGGTTTTGATTCTGGCTGAGGCCAATCTTCGAGAGCCCACATCAGTGTGTATTGAAGCCCAGGGAGGGAGTCCCTTTGATGTCAAATGGCTTTGGGATGGACCCAACAGGGTTAAAAATAAAAGACAAGAAATGAGAGTCCCCTCCCTCCCAAGCAAGGAGTCTAAAGCAGAATAGTGTAGTGGCCAAAATTTATCAATTACCCTACTTCAGGGGGCTTCTCTGGGAAAAGATTGGGCTTTTTTAAAAACACATAAGCAGTGCATTATCCAGAGACTGGCTTTAGCATCTCCATCGAGGCCAGCAGAGATAATGCAGTTACAGCCTTGGCCTGAGGAGAAGTTAATGCAAAGAGCAGCTGAAACTGCCTGAGCAGAGCACAGTCCTCCAGCAGCGTGTTCTCCCTGCTTCTTCTACACCTTTCACTGCTCCCTGCTCCCGGTGTTTCCCATCCCATCCTGCAGGCTGGGGCTGCAGGGCACTGGCACAGTCCCTGTGCATCCCCCATGGGGACGCAGGTGGCTGCACCATCACCTGCCAAGGGGCTCTGCACAACCCAGCTCTGACCTGGGGCCCTGCCTGAGCTACCAAGAGCCAGGACAAACAGGCCAGACCCGGACGAGGCTCTCTGGGAGAGGATGAGCACCCATCCCTGCGGCAGTTTGAGCAGCGAGGCCGGAGAGAACCACTCAAAAAAACACACACCCACACACGCTTTGCAGCATGATTAGTTTTTGGCGAAGACACACTGAATGTAGGGGGGGAAAGTGCTGTCTTTGTTCGAGGATGCAAATGAGCATCTTTTTTAGAAGCTGAGAAAGAGCCCCGACTAACCAAAATTGCGCATTGACTGAAATAAGCCAGGCTGCCTTTCAGATGTAGACTTCAGACAGAAAATGAAACATATCAAAGTGTCTGATTTGACGTGGCTTGCAGCTGCAAGGCAAAGCGACTGTCCCATTTTTTTCCCCTGAGGCAAACACTCAAGATTTTCTTGATCTTATCTTTGTCTTTCTATAAGTCTTTGAAAACCATCTGTAGAGATTCATAAAGGGTATTTGTGTTTTAAGTAAACTGCAGAAGTGATCTATACCGAACAGATGGAAACAAATCAAAAAGCTTAACGGGATGCAGAGAAACAGCAACACTTAGAAAAATACTAGATATGAATGAGTAGGCAGGTTGTCTCCCATTTGTATTACATTTGGTGTGGCATCTCTTTCCCGGAGCTCTCTCTGCAGCCCGCACAGTGAGCTCTCCTCACTCCTCTCCTGTCCTCGTTCACAGGCTGCAAAACACTTCTCCAGCTGCGTTTGCTCTTCTGGACAAGCATCCCTTCGATGGGAATTGTGCAGCTCCTTGGCAGAGCCCTGGCATCCACCCGGAGCCCTTAGTGCAGCTCCCTCACAAATAGATTGCATTTGACAGCAAAGGGTTCTGATTTTTCACGGCTTGCCAAAACATTTCTGCACAGGGAAGGTGGGGGAGAAAAGTGCTACAAATCAATCTCGGCGTGCTCGGGGATCGTGCGGTTGTTTGTTTGTTCTGGGTGATGTTTTTTTCTGACAGACGATTTCAAAGAAGCACAAGACTGTTTCCTCAGTACCAGCTTTTCATCGAAGACACAATAAGGTGCAAAATGATGTGTCTTACTGGAGTGAGTGGGCGTTAATGGGACTTCCTGAGAGTACTAACAAAACCCACAGAGAAAAAGAGAAAAAAACACTTGAAAAAATTTTTCCCTGGTGTTTCAGCTGCAGCCTTGTGTGTTCTCTCCTGTCCCCATTAGTCAGAGCCCTGCGTGCCCAGTTTGAGGAGGATGCTGTGACACTGCTGGAGAGCATCAGCCCTGGTTCAGATCAGTCATTGCAGTGAAGCTGTGGCCAAGGATGGGTTTTGCTCAGGGTTACAAAGACAGTTTTTATATCAGCATAGCTCTGACTTCACAAAATTCCCAGCAGTTTGTTCGGAGAGTCTGGTCCCTGCTAACACAAAGTCTGGACTGTATAATCCCCTCCATAAATTTATCAGCTTCCATCATAAAACCACTCGGACACAGTGTTGCTGCACAGCTGTTTCATAACCTCAACCCTCTGGTGGCAGCAATGCCTGTTTTCTTTCCAGCTTACGTGTATTAATGGCCAGTTTGTACCTTTACTTCCCCTCCTCCTTTTCTTTTCCTTTCTTTACTCACCAGTCCCTAACAGGCCCAAGGCAAAGGTTAAGGAAAATTCCAGATGGGAGACCCGGGGATGGAGAAGGCTGTTGGAGTGACATCAAAGCACTCCTCTGCTTTGTTTCTGTAGCATGTTACATGATAGAAGTTCAAGATAAATGTGTGTTTCTATTGAGCTACTTAATTTATTACGAAGCCAAGACACAGGTTCTGCCTTAAGCATCTCAGGAGGTGGGTGCTCCCATCCTGCAGTCCCACCTGGTCCCCAGGAAGGACATTAGGGACAGTTCTGGCCCTTTAGGCTCTGGGACTCTTTGGTTGGGGTCCCCAGGCACACAGGAAAGGACCATATCAAATGAAGAAATGGCAGGGTGTGCTTTGGCCCCACGTCACCCTTCCCCCACCAAGATGGAAGTCCAGCAGTTCTAAACTATGGGCTGAGCTCAGTGCAGACCCAGATGTGTTCCCACAGCTGCCAGAGGGAATTCATCTTTGACTCTGCTAGAGCTGAGCAGGACAATGTCAAAAGCATGTGAAAACTCAGTTGTTCTATGTCAGGAAGCAGGGCCAGAGCAAAACCTTGACATCTCTCCTCTCCCTCAGCATGGGGCTCCAGCCCCAGGGCTCCAACATGAGCAGCTGTGGTGGGAAAGGCCCTTCCATATCTACCTACCAGCCTCCAGGACAATCACTGTGGTGTGCTACACACTTTTACCACCATCTCTCTTAGCCATTGTTCAAGGAAATGAAGCATTCCTACATTTTTCTCTGCCCCTTCCAAAGGGGTCATTGCCTTCTTCTCAGTCATGCCAGCTTCCTTCTCCAGAAGGGAACAGGCCAATACTGACTTCCACCCTTGTCCAGCAGGCCACACCCATGAGACCATGCATGGGTGACATCTGGGACACTGTTACCCTGAACATGACCATTTTCACCCCTGTCTGGAGCTTAGCCAGCTCCAGGCTCTGCCTCCTGAGCAAAGCACAAGGCGTCCCATGCTGCCATCCCAACAGCACTTTGGCATTTGGATCCACGTGAGTGCAGATTCCCAGTTCTATCCATCTACCAGCCTGGAGAGCCTTGCCTGCAAAAATAGAGGCAATACTGTGACTGATATTTTTAGAAAGGGAATGCATATGTAAATTATTCCCCTGAAAATGTCTCTGTGCGTCAGCCTCTCCCCTGATTCAGAGAACATCCCTTCTATCTTTTCCTCAAGTACACGCTGCTCACGGAGAAGCTTAACATCTCAGGCAGAGAAGGCTGCTGCAAAAGTGATTCATCTATCACATCCTTCACAGCTTCGGTAAACTGGAACGGTGCGAATCTCTCTGCCCCCGGTCTTGGCTGCTCCGGAGCTCCCGACTTCCCTCCCATTCACAGCTTCATGCGCTCGGCGGAAGGCGAGGAGCGCGGCTGGCTGCCTCACCTCGCTGTCCCCAGCCTCCCTCCGTATGCTTCCTGCTGAGGATGCAGCCAGAATCCAGACGGGCCCATCTGCCGGGAGCGCTTCCCCGGCCGGCGCCTCGGGGGCTGCGGCTGGAGGTGTCCAAGCGATGAGGAGCCCTCCCTGCCCTCTGCACGCACCCAGCGAGCATCCCACCCGTGATTCCTGCATCCAGACCATCCCCATCCCACCGGCCAGAGCTCAGCCTGCNAGCCTGCTCCAGGACTGCCCAGCCCCAGCAGAGAAGGCAACCCACCCGTGATTCCTGCTTCCAGACCATCCCCATCCCACCGGCCAGAGCTCAGCCCCCTCCAGGGCTGCCCGGCCCCAGCCAGGCGAGGCATCTCACCCGTGATTCCTGCATCCACACCATCCCCATCCCACCGGCCAGAGCTCAGCCTGCTCCAGGGCTGCCCAGCCCCAGCAGAGAAGGCATCCCACCCGTGCCCAGCGCTGGCAATAGGGAGCCTCCCAAGAGGAGGAGGCACTCCCAGCCACCAAACACACGCAGCTGTGTTTCTCCACCCCCTCACATTCACACCCTCCACCCGTGCAACCTGCCCAAAACTCCCCCGGTCCCAGAGGCAGCTCTGCAGCTCAGGAAGGGCAGGACCTGTGCACAGGCAACTCGCAGCGCCCTGAGCTTCGGGAGGTAAACAGCCTCAGTCCCCGACGTTATGTTCCATCACTGTCCAGAAGCTATTAGGAAGCTAATTAAAATGAATAGATCACTTAAGTATTCAGAGTTCATATCCCATTAATTCAACAGCACAAGATACAGAGGAAAAGACAAAGGCTGAAGAAAAGGCCAAGGACGCTACAGCAACGTTCCTCAGTGTGGATTTTTTACCCTCCATTCTTGTAATACAAAAGATAAGTCTGTCTCCTGGCTTATCTAGATACATTTGTAAAGATTAAAAACACACTTCTTTGCCTTTGCATTCTGCTGTAAATGATTAGCCCATGGTATCGTTAAGCAGGCGCTCTGCCAGCCCCAAGGTTCTGATTTAAGCCACGAAGACAGGGAAATTCAGAGGGAAACCTGCTGCTGCCTGTGTGGAGCAGCCAGGAGGCAGGATGCTGCCACTCCTTGCCCTTGCAGGCAGATGGGGTTGCACATGTAGCCTCAGCCCTACAGGAGAGGCTGGTCCCAATTCCTGCACCAGGAAAAAGGAGCATTTTCCTGCTTCCTGGTGCTGTTTGGGAACATGGACATGGATACCCAGGCAAAGGGCATATCTCCCACCTGGAGCAGCCCACTGACCTCACCTCCAAGATTCCACTCTGGCTTTGAGGCTGGCTATAAGATGGGAGTAGCAGTCTCCAAAGCCTTGGGCACAATCCAAGGAGGTGTCCCTGCAGAGAAACCGCTGTCCCCGAGCACATCCTGAAAACCCAGCTCAGAAGGAATGAGCAGGCTGCAGAAGAGGAGTCAGGTAGCTCAGAGGGTGGGAAATGGGTTCACACCTTAAAAAAGCCGCTGAAAAACAGCACAGCCCTGCAGCCTGTAAGACCTGGATGTTGCTCTGCTGCAAAGACCTGTTTTCAATGGTTCATGTGAGGCCTTGGAGAAATTCAAGAGTGGCTCTGGTCCCAGTCCCACCTTGCACTGCCAGGTTTATGCTGTTCTATCATCCTGCTCCATATCCCTTTTTAAAACTGGCATTGCAGGCACCTAAGTCCTCTCTGTCTCCCTGAAAATATTGCTGGGTCACAGAAATTCAGCTACAGGCAGCCTGCTGAAGAACGGGTGTGCTTGCACCCCAGAAGACTCTACTCATAGTCCTATGGTTTGGAACTCTCCAGCTGAAGAAAACCTAACTCAAGGAAAAGCATTTCTTTGTCACATTCCAGACCAGCACAAATTAATGTATGGGCATTAAAAGTCCATGAAAAATGGGGTTAATTATGGAAACGATGACCTTTATATACAGCAGCTCAGGCATGGGCTGCTCTCATACATCATCATGTTAGGAAGAGCCACTTACTGACACACAACAGCAAATAATAAATAATAAATAATTAATCCATCAAACTAAATTGAACTTTGTGTAATGTAGTCCTGACAAACCATAGATTAATTTGCCTAATCCATCATCTGTTAATCCTTCATCCCCAAGAAATGCACAGAAGTGCTACAGCTGTGTCATTCAAGTCTATTCCTACAGGGAGGGGGACTCAGGTACAGTCTTCCTGAAATCCATCAACTGAGTTTCCCACCTTTGGCAATTACTGCCAGAGCACTGCAGATTCCTTATGTCAAAGGTGGATAACTGGAGCATCAGAAGTTCTGGATTTATGAAGCCACAAAAATAACAACCAGGGGTTTATATCATCTGTAACTAAGACAGTTACACTGAGCTTAGCGCATTGTTTGCACTATATAAATAATTATAAATAATAAATGCTAATATTCAATGTTAAAGGAAACTGGAGCTGTAACCCATACTAGTAGATCTACACAATAAAGCTCACTGCATAAAAGCTTGTACATTAGAATAAGCCTCTTGGTTAAAGGAGGAAATGAAGAGGATTTCTAGGTTTCAAATGTATTTTATTCTGGGTCTGTTTAGGGTGTTCCAGCTGTAGGAGAGGTAACACGGCAGAGCTGGGGAGCTGTACCTGGAGAAGACACAGAAGTGGTGGGTGTGCCCACCTCACAGCAAATACTGGAAATTGGCAATGTATTTCTGCAGCCACCAAGTGCAAAATGGTCCCGGAAAAGAACAACCACTGGATTTAAGTGCGATAAAATCTCCCAAACTTTCTGTGGTAATCAGAAGATTCTGTGTCAAACTCAGTTGAAGTCAAAGGTGCAAACCAGCAGCTGGTACCCAGCCCTGTAGGAGACAGGCAGGAAGGCAGGCACCCAGGCAGGCTTGCTACTCATATGCACCCAACTCACCAGGTTAGTGGGGAAATTGGGTACAGAATTCTTAAATACTACAGGAACCCAGTACCTTTTTCCCAGTTCACACTGAGTAACAAGTTCCACAGCAGTGGAAATACTCACTTATCCAAACCATTATTGGACACCAGAAAGGTGCCTACTCCCACACAAGAGCTGGAAACCTGTGTCTGGTTCTAAACAGAAAGCCAAGAAGCCAGCAATTAGATACTTTCCCTTCCTGTAACAGACTACCCAAAGTCAAGTTGTTTCCCCGTCTTATTGTCAAATCTAATTAATTTGTTCTTTGCAACACCGCTTGCATTTGCTTTAACTGTCAAGTGACACCAGGAAGTGACAGTGCCAAACCTGCCCAAGAGCTGCAGAGGAACCCTGCAGCCCTTTTGCATTCAACATTAACCCCTCGTGTTCACACTCAGCTTATGCATTGTGGCTACTGGACCCTCACCGAGCAGCTGGGAGAGTGTGCAGGCCTGCAGGGTCCTTCCCTGGCAGAGGGAGCAGGAGGGTGCCTCTTGTGGCATCAGCACAACAAAATAATCTCGAAAAACATTCCAGGGATGGCAGGAGCAGCAAGGACAGCAGGAGGGTCATGTTTTGCTGCCTTGCTTGGCAGCAAAGAGCAGCAACTTGCATCGGTTCTGCCCCACTGCAGAAGTCTCCATCCCCAAGCAGTAAATACAGTTTGAGGGAAAAAGCTTTCAGAATACAAAGCTTTTATTTGTGCTGAGTGGGAAACACAACACAAATAACCTTTGCTACACCTCAGGGAGAGGGCACTGCACTCCTAATGAAGTCTCTAGGGTAGAATTATAAAGTATTAACGTGCTTGTGTGTAAAAAGTGCAGTAATGGCTGAAAGCTGGAAACCAAGGGTTAATGGAAGAAGCCACAGTCACCTGTGCAAATGCATATTTAATGTTCTCAGAGGACAACTATGCCAACTGCTCAGCAGCCAGGAACTCTTTCTTAAGAGCTACTGCCATAAGCTTCTGATCTAGTTCATAAATAATCATCAAATGAAATGATTTATGGATTTGCTGAACTAAAACTTTCTCTGTTCTTCCTCAGCTCCTCTTCGATGTCTGGGAGAGGAGGGAAATGCAGCAGAGCTGCAGGAGCTGGGGCTGATGTTGCTGTGCACAGGTTAAGATTGTCCCTTGCTTTGCCAGGGGCAGCTGAACCTGGCACAGGGATACCCGCAGGATGGGCTTGGGGACAATCTCAGGACCCTCCTTGGCTCCCAATGGCCATGTCCATACCTGGGACCTGCCCCAGGCTCCTGCCCTGCACAGCATCCTTCAGGTCCTGGCTTGTGCCAGGCTGGGAAAAACTTATCCCAAGGCAGTGATGGTTAGGTTATTATCCAGATATTAATCTCAAAAATCCCAGTCCATTTTCTCCAGTTATCCCTTTACTCAGAAGAGCCAGACTGAACATAAACTGACACACTCAAGTGTTATACGATTATCACTATATAAATAAATGTCATCACATTTAAATCACAACCCAATCTAACTTTGAGGTCAGCCCTGCTTTCAGCAGAAGGTTGGACTTGGTGACCTCTCGAGGGCCCTTGCAACCTAAATTATTCTTTGATCTGATGTTTTTTCCTTAACAGAAATTTCCATCTCTTTTAACAGGAGTAACTTACTGCAAGCCATGGGAAAAAGAAAGTTTAATAACAGGTACCTCCTATTTTGAATTTGGTTTGGATTCAAAGCTTTAGGAGAGGTAAATACATTTAAAAGACTTTAGAGCCTTTAAAAGAGGACACAGGTTGCAATCCTGCAGCACTCTGCACAAGGCAGGCACCCGGTTCCAGTGCATGACTGCTTCCTATCCACTGCTGTGTGATTTTCTAATGGTATCCAATTACCTTTCACAGCATAGAAGACAGACTTAAAATACGTCCTATATTTTTATTTTCTTATTGCTAAAGCCTGAACTTGCTTGCAGTGATTTGCAGGCTGCCCTCCTCTGCCTGGGAGCACCAGTCAGCTCCCAGCAGCATATTTTGGGTATGTTTACAGACACCTGGGGTCAGACGGTTCTTGTGGTGCAGAGAGCCCCTCGCTAAGAGACCCCGAGAGCTGCCTGTGTCCCTCGGCAGAGCCGGGGTGTCCCCACAGCCCCGCCGGCAGCGCCGCAGCTGCTGCGAGCATCAAGCCGCGCTTATGTCGGGCTTTGATGTTCCCAGGTGGAAGGAGCTCTGACGGCGCGGCGGAGTGTTGTTTTTACACAAGATTTATCAGCGCAGTTAACACACCGCCACGGAGCTGCTCTCCGAGCATGCCCTGCATGGCAATGAGCGCTCGCAAGCCCGGCTGCTGCCGCAGGTACGCGCTGACACTCACCTTCAAAGGGCTGTGCAAACACCGGCTCGGCGAGCCTCGCCCCCGGCTCCCCAAGGAGAGCTCAGCTCCGCTGCCCAGGGAAGGCAGGGAGGCGCAGAGGTCGCGGTCTGGCTTTGTGGTGGGCTCGGGAGAGCCAGGATTCAAAGGAGATTTAAGTATCTTATTTTCACACAGACGTTTATATAGGGCTTATACGTTGTACTGCCTGGAGGAGCCTCGCGCTTCGGCGTACGAGACTTTTGGTGGGTTAGGATATATTTTATCCTGAGCTGTGTAATTTTTCAATATCCAACAGGATGAGCCACTCTGTAAAATAGAGTTCTCAAGCAGAAGCTTTGTCGAATTTTAACAGAGGCACATCAATGAATCCACACTGATATCCCAGGGAGATCAAACAGGAGGCTAGAAAAATTACAGGAGAAAGCATCTGGTATCCTTTGGGGGAAAATTGTCAAAGTATCGTAGGAAAATATAAAGCTTGATGGGGTATCAAGAGGTCATGCAGTCCAGTGTTTAGAAACCTTTAAAAAATCACTCAACTCCTTAATCTAGAAGTCACAGGCTACTTTGTGCCCTGCTGGCACAACTGCCTTACTTGCAAACCTAACCAGGATTTGGACCAATGCTGAAACTCGTTTTTTCTTCTCCCGTTTTCTTTTTTAATTTCCTGCATGATTTATTCCTTCCTGGTTGTCTTCTGAGCTACCATGGGGTGTTCTGTGAACACCTGGCCTCACCTTCCAGAGTCACAGGTGTCATCAAAACCATCCACACCAGCCCAAGGCAAAATGCCATTCCCTTCAGTGACCTCCAGGTTCCATCCCACACCTCACCCCATCATCTGAGATCAGGGCTCCTGTGGTTTTCCTGCCTCACCTCTGTGGGCACTGCACAGGGACATGCTCTGTCATAAGCTTTTGAAAACAGAGCACCTCTTCATATACCTCTTGGCAAAACATTCCCAGTTTCGTCCAATCAAAGCTGGGATGAATAAGTCTAAAAACAGCAAATGGGTCTTACTGGATCTGCAAAGGAAGATTGCTTTGAGCTACCAGAGTCATCCTTGGACCTCTAAGGACAGCATATTTTACAGATCCAGCTGCGCTGCCAAAGAGAAAAGCCCAGCAATTTAAATAAATACTATGCCTCTAATCCTTGTAGCTCACTGTCCTACCCAAATTTGACTGTGTCCTGAGCTACCCTGTGCTGTAGGAAAGGCTTATCAATACCAGGCACCGAGACCAGATAATTTGTGCAGCCTCTGTACAAGATCCTCCTGATCTCACCCAGAGCCAATCCCACCTCTCCTAACGCTTGGTGCAGGACCCTGGGCCCGTAGCCATCCACCCATCAGGATACACAACCTTTGGGATGACACCAAGCAGCTATTTTCCATATTCATACACAAAACCATCCCCCTCATCAGGATTCAAAGCCTTTGATACGACACCAAGTGGGGTTTGGTTTTTTTTAACATATTTGGGCAGATGGAAGCAAGCGTTTCCCACACCTTTCCCACACCTCCTCCCCGGAACAAGCCCAGCCCATCCACCTCCTTTCCCAACCACAGGAACCGCAGCCCTCTGTGGTTTGTGTACGTAACTAATGCGCCGAGGTCTGCTTTTTGTTTAAATAGCTGTGAAAAGCAGAGTGTGTGTTTTACCCAGAGATATATTACACTTGATTAGCCGGGGCGCTGGAGCGCGAATGCTACAACAGGAGACGGGCGTGCTTAAGCAGCGGTCTGAGCCCGCGCTCCGGTACCGGGAGGTCAGGGGAAAGATTAACTATATCTGACTGCCGTGTCAAAACACTCAATTGCAGCATTTATAAACCCACAGAACTAGTTGCCTCGGCGGGCACAGCAGATTTATTTCCCTCCGTGCAGCTCCCGCAAAACAAACCGGGGCGGTTGGCGGGGCCAGGTTTGCTTTTGGCTCCTGCCAAAGGGCAGGGAGAGCTGAAAAGTTCAGGTGGAGGTGGGAAGCTTTCAATATCTTCAGGCAAAAAAAGTAAACCTAGGGGAAGAGATGGTGATTTTTCAGTTGCTTCTGCTTATGGCTGACCCTCAGCCAGGTGTACAGTTCAGCTCTGTAAGTCGCCTGTCTAAATACTATTTTAATAGAAGAAAAAAATCCCATTTCCCTGCTCTTCAACAGGTGTAACACACAGATAATAACTTCTGGTTTACACTCAAAAACCGTGTGAAAAAAAAAAAGTCCTACTTTTCACGCCAGGGATGTTTGGGTTTGATTGCCCTGCAGAATCCCAGAAATGTGTTTCTGTGCAAAACAAGTTGAAGGTGACCCCTGAAGAGAGATTCCCAAAGGAGGCCTCCCACTTGAAAATCAGCATCTTTTCAGGATACTGTGTTTTAAACTCATGGTTAGATTTGGAACTGCACATACAGCTCTTGAAGGGCAAGTCTAGTCCTTTTTATCTCAATATACATCTCCACTGGAAAAGGTTGAGTGATGCCCAGTGTGAGCAGACAACTGCAGCATGTGGCTACATGAGAATCAGAATCTGGACAACTGGGGCCACCACTTAAAAAAACCAAACCAAAACAAAAAAAACCCACCTTTTCTTCAGCTTTATGAGGTATGTATGACTAAGGAAAAAGGCTTTGCTTCCCTTCTGCTCTCAAATTCAGGAATTTTTTCTCAGCATCCAGACTCAATTCTATCCAACTTATTGTCACTTCAAATTGCCCTCCTTTTCCGTATCAAACTCAGTGGTTATCATGTGATATTACTGACAGCTTATTCCTCCCTGTTTCATTTGTGGTTTCAACATCAAGGGCAGGACTGGAGATGTCACCAGCATTTAAAGAAAATGGTGCCAGACACCCAGGGTCAGTGTCCCAAGAGCACATCTCCTCTTCACCACACACACTGCAGGTACTTTTTAAGGAGCTATTGCTCTGAAAAAGCAGCAAATTCTCTGTATTTCAAGCCTGTAAGAGCACTTTTGTTTCCAGGAGCAGGACCAGTGCATCCAAGAGATACCAAAACTAGAAGAGCTCATCCTTCAAAGCCTCCGAGGTGTTTCTTAGCCTACTCCAGGCCCTGTGGGGTCCCCAGCTCAAACCAGCCATTGTTCAAGGGTTCCTGCTCTGCACCCTGCCGCACGACACAGCCGTGCCCGTGTTAGCCTGGCAGGAGACACAGGCAGGACTTCTCCACTCAAGTCACAGGAATGTTTCTGGGTAGAGACTGTCTGGATAAACCAGATGCTTCAGCACCCTGAGCTATGCTGCAGGGGTGCAATTTTGTTTTTAAACTGCACTTAGTAGCGTTCTGACTTGCAGGTTTCACTTTTTAATAGTAAACATATTCTGTAGGTGCCAGAGAACATTTCAAAGCATTTCAGTGGAGTCCTTTTACCTCCACAGCCTGGGGGCACATACACTGAAACAACAGCTGAAATCCAATTACTGAGGAATATTCCCAAGTGCATTTCCATAGGTAATTTGTTAGTCTGTTGGAACATGCAAAGTGATTTTTCTCCGCTTCTTGACGCTGTACCACAGGCTCCTGGGTTGAAGATTTCTATCCAAATTGCATAGTAACTACCACTGGAAAGGAGTCCACATGACCAGGGGAACAACCTGCCAGCACTTTCCAGGACCCAGCCCTCACCTTTGATTTGACAAGGAGTTACCAGCCCAGCCACATCACAATCCCTGCTACCACCCAAGCTTCTCATTGCCCAATAGGTTTGCATAAAGACATGAGAGCCTGAAAGTATTTTTCCTTCAGCATCCTGTTTATTGATTTAGCAAGGAGCTGACACAGATGTGCAGTTCTAGAGACAAGCCGTAACGCAATCCCTTCATCTGCTGTCACTCAAAATCACACAGGCTGGCTGCTGCCATAAGGGGAGGAGTGGCCACCCTGCTCATTTTGGGACTGCCAAACAACCCAGCCAGGAGCTTTGTCCTCATTAGGGAGGGACCCCCAGATTGCCACCACATCTGTGCTGCGTGTGCCATCACAGCACATCAAAGGCTGTGCCCAGGAAAGCTCCACGTGCTGGGTACATACAGAGACAGCCATCATGTCCTTCCCTGCTCCTCACAGCCAAAGAAAGGCAACCATGGCATCACGTTTATCTGCCACATGGACCAACCCAGAAGCCACCACTGTGATGGCCCTGCTAGGGGTGCTCTCCCACCTTTTGGGGGACTCACACCTTCAGCCCAGGGGGAGAACCCCAGCTGGGTCCCTCACAACCACACCGGGACAGGTTCACAGCATCGGCTGGCTTCCAGGTAGGAGCACCTCATTCACTCCTCTCCCCAGTCAGTATCATCCCCACTGGTGAAGTATCACTGGAAATTCGTCTAATTTCAGAAAGAGGAGGCGAAAATTAAATAGACAAAGTTTGGGTCAGAGTGACAAGGAACATAATCAGAAAAGAGCATAGATGAACTGCCTGTGAGTTAAAGATAATTCAGGGCAAATTAAAGCATCTGAACTCCTACTGAGAGCCACTGATTTAGAATTATGAAGTTAACTTACAGCAATCATTTTCTATATGAAAGCAATTACGGATGGGTTAAAAGCTTCTGTTATTATGGATTGTGTATGGCTGCCACAGAGGGTTCAGTCTCCCAGGATGAAATTTTAGCCTTCGTGAAAAACTACTACATCCTGTATGCCAAATCTCGTTCACCCATCAGAAAGTCATTGAACATCAGACATTTTATTAACCAATGCAAATGCAGACAGCCAGGGAGAGGTAGATAGGGAACATCCTGCTCGCCAATAAAGCACATACACACAAATCACCATGGTTCACTTCCCAAAATAATCACACAGGCTCAAACACACAGCTGTGATGGATGGCAAATTTCCAAGTCTTAATGCAACAGAAAGCAGAACCGTTGTTTGAAGTGGTCATCTCTTGAAGGGAAGAGAAAAGACGGGGGAAAGCTTGTGAGAAACCTGCAAGCACGGGGCCATCCCCAGGAACAGCCTGGTGGTGTCTGCAGGAAGGTCACCAGCCGTGGTGACAGTGGCCTCCTCCATCTGCTGCTCCCTGGGCAGAGCCTCCAAAGCAGGTCCAGCAGCAGCTCCCACAGGGCTGCCTCTGAGAGACAAGGTGATGTCAGAGAGCAACACCCCAGCTCCTGCCCTCACCCCTTGGCAGGAGAAATGGGGAACCTGGGGTCTGGGGGCACAGCCTCTCGTGGGACAGACCATCCCCATGAACACTGCCTGGCAGGAGAAATGGAGCACCTGGGGTCTGGGGGCACAGCCTGTCGTGGGACAGACCATCCCCATGAACACTGCCTGGCAGGAGAAATGGAGCACCTGGGGTCTGGGGGCACAGCCTCTCGTGGGACAGACCATCCCCATGAACACTGCCTGGCAGGAGAAATGGAGCACCTGGGGTCTGGGGGCACAGCCTCTCGTGGGACAGACCATCCCCATGAACATTGCCCCCAGAGCTCCGAGGAGCAGCCCCAGGACAGCCTCCTGCCCCTAAAGCAGCCCCAGCCCGACCACAGGGTCACATAGCAACAGCTCGCAAACGGAGCTGACGGAACCACTTACCAAAACAATCTATTATACTGAGCCTCTTCCTTCTCTTCATCCTTAATTGGGCTTTATTTCTTGTTTGGTGTTTTCTGAGCAGTTAAACGAGTTGACAGACCTTTTGTTTCTGGAATGAAAATGAGATTTTGACTGCAGCGTGCATGGCAATGAGCCGAGTGTACGAGGGCATCTCCATCATGTGTCTTTCAGGGATGAGATTTGGAAGAGGGGGGGAAAAGGGAAACCTGTCCAAGACCTAGAGGACACCAAAGGTTCAGAGGTGTTTCGTAGTGTAGATATTTGGATTTCTCCTGCTGCAGAGGCTGTGAGAGCAGGAGGGGTGTGAAGTGACAGCCAGCCTGGCCCCTGTGTCCAAGGAGCAGCCTTGGGGCACCGCAGGCATCGCTCAGCTACCAGGGCAGGGCAGCACTTGCTCCACAGGGGCCAGCAGGGACTCCACACAAGGCTCTGATGGTCAGCATGGATCCATAATTGACAGCTACAACAAATGAAATTTAGCAGCTAAACTCAGAGGGTTGTGATAACCCAGCAGCACTGCAGAGGCAGGGAGGGAGGAAGGCTCATGCATAATGTGTGAGGGGGAAGCCCACGGCACTGACAGCAAGGGCTAAATGCTGCTTGCAGAGAGGTTGAAGGCAAAGATCTCATTGGATTCAGTAAAATCTGAGTGCTAATGAGGAGACAGGGCAGCTCATTCTCACTACACTGTCCTCCACTCCATCTTTCCTGAGGACACCCCAGATCCTGCTCCTCTGGCTCACCTTAGGGCAAGAGCAGAGATCTTCTGGCAGGAGTGCTGTAAGCCTGAACACGAATCCTCACAGGTGCTTCTGTGCTCCCCTGCTAATTTCACCAGCCCAAGAAAATCTCTATATTTGCTACACACAGCCATCAGTGCCTGTGGGTGAATGAGGTGGAGGCTCCTCATGGTTTTCCCAGGGCCATGCAGGAAGTCTATGGCAAAGCACAGCTCCAGGCACTAAATGAACAATGGAGCATCCTCCCTGCAGCTTTTGGGAAACTTTAGGTGCTGCTTCCCTGCATGGATTCCTGGCTCAAAGGTAAATATGATAAATAAGTGAAACAAAGCTTTGCATTCCCAGAAATCCCCCACTAAGGTGGATTTGGAATCTTTATTGCCACCTCAAAAGTGCTGTTTAAAGTGGTATCTTTTGGGGGAAAATCCCCAAACCGGCCATAAAAACTGATAAATGATCACTGGGAAGCAACAAAAGAAGAAACTCAATATTTTTCCCTTTCTGATCATCTTTTCTATGCATGTTTTCCATCTCAAAGTCAACACAAGAAATGGCACCTATTTAGCACTATTGATCCAACTTACTTCAGTAACAAACCACATTAAGTTAAAATCAATACCAGCCACTCTTAAACTGATTTAGGAGTGTCCACACAAAGGGGCTCACACCAGTTTAGACAGATTTGCTTTGTAACCAATTTAGTTAAAACACGCAATCTAGGGACCGATCTGTGCTGTGAACAGCTGGGAGGCATTAATTCCTGGGGTTCCAAGGCATCAATTCCCAAGTGCCATCAATGGCTCTCAAGGGACAGGATATGGGAAGTGTCAGTGACAAACATCCATCTTTCTTGGCAAAACATACAGGTCTCCCTCACTCCAAAAGCCAAAGAGATGGGGGAAATCCAAAGAAACCCAAATTAACCTCAGAGTTAATTTTATTTCTACAGCTTGCATTAAAAAAGGAAAAAAAAAAAGCAACAAAAAAAGCAAACTGAAGCTGCTGGAGACAAACAGCTCAGAAAGCCATGTTTTATTTCTCCCCCTGGAATATTTACTCCATGAGACACATGCACTGCAGATCACTGTGCCCAGTGTAAATCCAGCAGCACTGGGCTTTGCAGTGCAGGTTGCAGCACCAGCCAAGTGACCAAGGTTAGGGAAAGCAGCACAAGGAAGAGTTTGTCAGTGCTGTTTATCACAGCAACCTCCTGCTGGTTGGATAGCCCAGGGTGTGTACGTGTGCAGGACAGGCTGGGGGAGCCCTGGGGAGCACAGCACAGATTTCATCACACACCATGACATCATGGCACCACAGGCAGCCCTGAGCCAGGCTGTAAATCTCAACACAACAGAGGGGAGAAGGAATCTTACTTCAGAGGAGATGAGGCTTTAGTGTTTAGTCAAGTGCAAGCTCAAGGGTCTCCATCAGATGCGATGCCAGGGAAAGGCTCCAAGAAAACATTTGGTGTTACCCGTCCTGGCCGAGGGGAGGGAGCCCAGGCCTTGTGGGGTCCTGCCACCCCTGTGCCTCAGCACCCAAAAAGTTGACACATCATAGAGAAATCAGTAAAGACCAATCACATCATACAGAAATCAGTAAAGACCATCTTAAGCTTGAGCTTCAGAGGGAAACTATCCAAAGTTTGTTCAGGACTTGGGGATTCTTGGAGCAAACGGCGTTGGGCTGGAACAGTCCTGGTTCATCTATAGCAAAGGAGAGAAGAGGAAAGCAGGCTCCTCAACCCATGCTTTTTGCCCATAATATCATAAAAATGTCACCTTCAGGGCTGTTTTACACCTTGGAGAAAAATGTGGAGAAGTATCAGGCCAATGTTGTTTAGTTTAAAACCAGATCTTTAGGTTTCTGCTGTCCCTGGGTTTGTGGTGGTTGCAGCCATGGTTGGATCTCCAGAGCACCCACACAGCGCTGTCAGATCAGCACAGGTGACCTCCTACCGAGCCCTTCAGGAGCTGCACACCTCCCGTCTCTAAACCCTGTTCATTTATTTCTCCTCCTGCCTCCTTTCTCCCCACTCCTTCCCTGCAGCTGCAGGCACCATTTCCCATCCCTGTTCATTACCTCGGGAGATCAGGCTCAGCCAACCCACTGAAACCCTTCCAAAAGGCAGGAAACGCCACACTTCATTGCTGCTTATCCACCTACAAAATATGCATGTTCAGGCATCTTCTCACCTCAGCTGCTTTTAAACCTGCCACTCAGAAGTGGTTTGGGGCTTCACTTTCAGGCTGTAACTCTGCTTTGTGATTTTCTGGATACCTGGAAGAGATTTTGAAATGGTTTTCCCTGCTGTTACCAGGTAATAATTTGTTTCACAGAAAGAGTCAAGAGTTATACTTATGTTGCTGAATTAGACACAGGAATGTTTTGGAAATAGAAATAAACCTTTTTGGGTTTTATTATTTATTTCACTTTAAAACCTCAGGTGCTAAAAATTAGCCTCTGCTGTTCCATAAAAATAAAAGGAATGGGTCTTTCCCAGAGTAAATAAATAAGGTGAAGGAAAAAAAAAATCACTTTCCACATATTGCTGCTGGGTGTAGAGCACTCCTAAAGAGGGACAAATCCTGCTGAGGTGTCCTGCCTGGGGTCTCCAAGGGCAACAGGCATTTGGATCCCAGAGCCAAGCAGGGTTTGGTGTTTGCATCCCAAGCTCCAGGGCAAGGGATTGTATCTGTGATATGATGATATCTCCACATTAACTGCTCCAACCACACCGAGCACCAAACCCCATCCTCACACTGGAATCAAACACATCTGGGAGTAGCCAGTGCCTTTCCCCAGCACTGCACTGAAATCCTTATTCAGCCGACAGAATACAATCCCACTCGCTCCAGAGACCACAGCTGGAGCTGGGAGGACTGGCATCTGCCATCAGGCTTGGTGCTCCAGCTGAGAGGCAGAGCCGAGGCGTTGTGAGCCGGGAGGCGCGATGACAAACGCGCGGCCGAGGACACCGACCA
Source organism: Aleadryas rufinucha (assembly GCA_013397815.1). Taxonomy (NCBI): domain Eukaryota; kingdom Metazoa; phylum Chordata; class Aves; order Passeriformes; genus Aleadryas; species Aleadryas rufinucha. The sequence goes on along the minus strand of VZTH01011337.1, from coordinate 684,633 downwards.
CGTGGCCGTGATTGCTATCAGGGGTTATTGGCAGGGAGAGACAGCCTGCAGCTCACATGGCCATTTAAGGCCTTCTCTGATGCAGAGGAGGAGAGAAAATCCCTTCTGTAGGTGCTCCATTGCAGGGAGACATGAATTAAGATGCTTCCTCTGGTGAGGAAGTACTTTCCAAGCCACCAGATCCAAACCCAGACCCTCATGGGCACAAAGCCCACGTTTGTAGAAGCTTCTGCTGAGGATGCTGAAGAGGATCCTCACTGCCAAATGCTAATGCCAGCTGCATTGGTGGTGGTGAGAGGGTGGCATTTGCTCTGGTCTCTTCCTTTTGAGCACAAACACACATTTTTGCAGCGCCGAGAGCACTTTGCAACAGGAGGACTTAAAACCCAGTTGCAAAACATGCTGCAAGCAGTGATAAGAAATTAATCTATTTTCACTGTCTAATCTAATGTGTGTGGCAAGGCTCCCACCACTCTGAGCTCATCTGAGAAAGCCCTATAAGCTCTGCCCAGGTCACTCTGTTTCTGCTTTCCTCAGAGCCACAAGAGCAGCTGGAATGAGAAAAATCTGCAAAAAAACACCTCCAAGCCCAGCATCCAAACCCCAGGCCAGAATTTTTGGTGTATACAGCTACTCATTAATTCAGTTTGATTCACAGAAAATGCCACAAGCCAAGTCGGTTTTGCATTATTCCAGAGAAAAATAAAAGTATATTGGGGTTTGTGGTTTCAAAGGAAGTGCTGGGTGCCTATTGACCACATCCTCCCAGTCACTCCTGCTCTCCTTTTCTGATAGGAGTTAAACACACGTAACCCTCCCTGTGAGACAGCAGGGTCTTACCCAGGGGCTCGGGATGCTGTGGGGGCTGGTGTTCCCATCACTTTCTTGTCCTCTCCCACCACGAAGGTCCAGTATTACCAATGTTCCCCAAGGCATCCCTTAGGCACAGCCCATGGAACTGCACTCGCCTCTGGCCAGCCAGCCAGGGAGAATTTGAAGTCAAAGACTAAAAGAAGAAAGGAGGTCAGGTTAAGGCAGGCAGAAGGGCTTTCTGTCCTGATTTTTGTGTGATTCAGGCTGATGGTGCAGCAGAGGCCACAGGACAGGCTTGTGCTGTGTTCGTGGTCACAAATCCCCCTTCCTACCATCCTGTCCTGTGTCACCCTGCACTTACTCCCTCAACCTGCTGAGCATTCTCAGAGACATAAAAGCTCACATCTGACTATAAATTCACACTGCACAAGGAGCCAGCAGCCTTGCTCCTCTCCCCATGTGTGTGCCACGCAGGGACACCAAGTGTGTAACACACGTCAGTGTGAGCTGCCACACTCACGGATCTGACCCCAGGAGGGCTGCAGGGACGTCTCCCACCTCTCCCCTGCACTGGGGGCACTCCCAGCCCAGGGACCAGGGACAAGCCCAGGTCACTGCACATCCACATCAGCCCCTCTGCCCAGGCCAAGCCCTGGGAGAAAGGGACAGGAGCCACCCAGCCCTCATGCTGAGGCCATGAGGAGTGATCAGCTCGAGGGCACCTGGCTCTGTTTGCAGCAGATTCAGAAATTAAGAGAGTGGCTTTACCACATTCTGGCAATAGGAAAAATTAAAAAAAAAAAAAAAATTAAAAAAATCAAAAAGCCATTAACTAAGGTTTGTTTAATCAGGATTTGCAAAGAGCTGAGAGATACTCAGGCACAGTTAAGTGCAGCCTAACATCTCTAATCACCAAGTGTCAAGATGCACAGAGCTGCCTATAGACATGAAGAGGCACTTAGCCCACAAAAGCCCCCCTGTTCCATCGCTTCTGGAGTATCTCTGTGAGCCTGGGGCTGGGTTTACCAGGAGATGTGATGCCTCCAGATGAATGCACAGGATTTCAATGCACCTGGGATGGGGCTTCAGCTGAGTGACAGCCAACAGGACCAGGCCTCCATGGTCCAGGGGCATCTTTGGGTTCTCAAGCTGCTTTGGCTGCTGAAATAAAGCACTCTGCCTTTGAGACAGAGCACCAGGGGAACCACAGTGTCTCCAGCCACCCTACCTCGAGACTAAATCACGTCTTCTTTTCCTTACCTTCAAAGCAATAAATGCAAGAGAGGATTTATTGCTTTTTAACAAGTGCCACAGAACATGCATTTCATTAATTTACACAGGAGGTGGGGGGGGGGAGATGCCAGTTCAATAAATTCTCCCAGAGTATTGCTTTGGAACAAACAACTCTGTGGATCCAGGCTGTGGATGTCACAGCAGAGGCTTTTATCCAGATGAGCTATGTGTTCAACAGGGTGACTAAAATGCTTCAAGAAAATTAAAAAAAAAAAAAAGAAGAAGAAACCCAGAGAGGGTGGAGACAACAGAGCCGCTCTCTACAAAAGGCAACGTATCACTGACACGTTGTTTGAACTCTCAGTGGTGTATTAAAAAAATAAAAATAAACCCCCTCTGAACCATAGCTGCATCCTTAGCTCTCACTGCTGTGTTACCTTAGCTGGGAGGGAAAAACGACATTGCTAATGCCTTTTTCTTCTCTCTTCCCCCCACCCGGAGAGGAAGAAGTGTTTGTTTTTCTTACAGTGTTTACCATGTGGATGCTGTGGCTCCACTCCCCTCAGACTGGGGAGAAAGGGAAGAGTGTTTGGAGAGGGGTGGCTTCAGGGTGGGATCCTTCCCATCTGATTTACTGGCAAGGCCAGAGCAAATAAAAGGGATAGTCTTTCCCCCACCCCGAGCACAGCAGGGCTGCAGATGTGAACAGTGAATACAAAATCCCGCCTGAGCCCACAGCATTTCTTTGACAATAGAAAATAAATAGCTCCATATTTGTTTATTTAGTTAACTTCACTTCTGAGGGATTCATTTTGTGCTACTGAAGAGGAGGAAATGGGGATGAGATGAGGCTGGCTGGGCAGCCCTGCAGACCCTGCTGCTGCTGACACCAGTCCTTGCCACAAAGCCTGATGCTCTCCTGACTGTGTCACCCCAGGGAAACCCGCAGGAAAGAGGTGCCAGCTCTTTGCTGAGCTGCCTCAAGGTCACCAAACACAACCAGGAGTGATGTCCCAGAGTGAAGTGCCCCAAGCCTGGGGGCAGGTGGTGCTGCTTGGCCAGCCAGGCACTCACAGGGGACCCAGGGTCCGGGGGCTCATCCCAGTTTTGCCCCGTTAGTGACCAAGGACCACCACACCAGCTGTCACCCCCGCACAGCTGTACAGGGTCAGCAATACAAAACCGAACTGTCAGGGCAAGGGTGGCTGGGGAGAACCTTCCAGCAGTTACCTTGTGCCCAGGGGCACCCCAACACTCGTGCTGCTCCCTGCACATCACCACTGCAGTGAGGATACAGGAACACCTTTGCCCCTGGGAAGGGGGGAGCGGGTTAGGATGAAGCTGGGATGGGGATGCAGGGTGGGACAGGGAGTGTGATGGGAATCTCCACACATCATGAGGGGATTTGCCCTTTCCCCACATAAACAGCTGCACAAGGTCAGAAACTGGCACAAAGCCACCGAGGGAGCAGAGGCAGAAGGATGGAGCAGTGAAACATCAATCAAAGTTACCCAGTCATTCTGCAACAGAGTCAGGACAAGAAGTACTTTCTGCTGGCACCTCCTGCACTGTTGGCTTCCATTAGATTATGGCAAAAGGACTGGCACTTGAATTGCACAAGCTTCAAGCATCCCAGGTTCCATTTCACCTTTCCATCTCCTATCACTTCTCTCTCACAGAAAGCAAACCAGCGGCAGACAAATACCAGTGTGTGCAAACACATCCTCACCCTCGCCACCCTGAAGAACACATCAAACAGACCTGACATCAGCAGCTCAGGCACACACTGTTCTCTCCCCACGCTGTTCTCAGTGCGATCTATCAGGAGCAAACCTTTCACTTGCACACCTGTTTCTGAGTTCCAAACCAAAGGCATCGTCTTTCCTTAAAAAAAAATCCCAAACAAGCCAAGTAAGCAAACCACAAAGTCACAGTGAAGGCCCTGCTCCTGAGATGAGGAAGAACAGACAGATCCAGCAGTGATCCAGGCCCACCTCAGACTTCTTTCAGGATCAGGGCTCAAGTAGCAGAAATTCACCCTCAGGTTCATTGGGCACCTAAGGGTCAGGAGGAGCAGCAGGGCAGCACTTGGGGACCATCCTGAACAAGCCCTGTCAGGGAGACACCGACCTGCTTGGGGAGGAACCTTCCTCCAAAGCCATGGATCACCCACTGGCATTTTGAATGTGTCCTGTGTTCCTCTGGCCCCTTGGGAGCTGGCTGTGTGTCCTCCAACCCAACACACACCATTCCATGGGTTTTTAGCATCACTATCAGAAAGTTAACTCAATGTAGACACACATGGAATTTCTCTTTTCCATTCGGGCTCTGTGCCTCTTCCCCAGGGTCTGCAGAGCTCCTGGGCACTGGCAGCCACTGTCCCCTGCCACCTCTAAAGGCAAATATTGAAGGTAAGGCTTGCAGGCGTTCGTTTAAACAACTGGCAAATACACGACCCTTATCAGGAAGTGTTCTGTTTGATCTGCTTTGCCATCAGATAAGAGTAAGAGCAGAGGGTTTTGTTTAAAAGTGCATAAAATTTGGTTTTCCCAATAATTACTGTTAAAACTTTCTAGTTACAAAAAGAGGGGAATTATTCTTTTTATTTTCTGATGCTTTCCAGACTTGTTTTTAAAAATCTTCCCTCAAATACCGACATTTCTGCTGCCTCCACTTTCTGCCATGCTCATTGCTGCACCTTCTCAGCACCTCACAAATCTCAATTAACCTCAGTCATCCTGGGAGGTAAAGGCATATTAATAATCCTGTCTCAGATACGGAGAAACCAAAGCTGTTAGCAAATGAGGCCAGCACTTCACACCGAGTGCCAAGGACTGACACTGCTTGATTTGGGGAGCAGGGAGGCAGAGTAGGAGCTTCAGGGCTCTGCACCTTCCCAGCAGCATGTCCGGAGCACACAACACAGGGAAGTGGCTCTGGGAGCTGGTGGCAGAGCCAGTTCAACTGGAATTATTCTGCTAATTACATTTTAGCACCCTCACTGAAACATTTCTGCTCAACGAGATGCAGCACCGAAACCACTAAATCAGTTTTTCCCAAAGGATTACCAATTTTGAAACCCAGACTGCTGCATTTCAACCCTAAACTCAGTCCTACTCATTTCTTCTCCCCTCATCTTTCCTCATGCTCTGGTACAGATCCCATCATCACTCCCTCATAACTTTGACTAGGCTGATCTACACAGAATCTACAAGATAACAAACTGCTGTTATCCCAGTTTCACAAGCCAGGAGGGGAGCACAGACAAATTAATTTGGTTAGCTGCTATCACGAGCATCTATGGCACAGGCAGGGGAGGGACACCCCAAGTCAGAGGCTCAACTCAACAACTGTTCTACAATTCCTCTGAGATATCAGCTGGGATTTGACCTTGTAGCTATTTGAGCAGAGATAGTAAGCTCTAACACAACCTTCAAAGAGACAATATTACATGGCTGCTTCCTATATCACGCAAAGATAACACTAACGTGTTTTTAAATCATGCATTATAAAAGGAGGCAATGAGAGATTAAGGCTACTGATATTTTCCTGACAAAAATTTTCAGTCTCTCCACAGCAGCTTTGTCACAGAGTTTAGGGCTCTCAGAATTACAGTGATTCTGCTTTATTCCCCCTCCGACCCTCTCAAGAGGCAATTTCCCAGGTTATAAAGGTACTAAAATGTACCACACATTACCTGACTCCTGTCTTCCTGAGGGCATCAGCCCATGAAGCACAATGGCAGGCAATCTCCAAAGCCTTGTCCACGAGCAAGAAGGCCTGCTGGGTGACAGCCTGCAGGTGACATCCTCCAATTCTTGTGGACACACACCTGAACGAGGCATCACCACAGCCTCCTTTACCTCCTTCAGACCAGGATAACAGCTCCTTATGCCAGCTTAACCAGGAGTTAACCAGCTCCACTTCCATCAGCCACAGCCTCCCAGCCTTCCTCTCTTCATTGGTTACAAATGAGATACATCCCAGCCAATTAGCTAATAATTAATCCTAACTTCCAGGGCCCAGAAGCTTTTAGGGCACCAGTTCCCAAGCCTAAGCCTCCTCCCAGCCAGTTTCACACAGCTTTGAGTTCAGGATACGTTTTTGTGTCTCAGGGCTCCGGGTGATTCCTGGCGCAGGGGCTGCGATGTGCCCGGCCCAGCCTCGGTCACTGCTCTCCCTTTATCTCTCCTTGCTGCAATAACACCAGTGTAAGGACCCAGAGCTCTTGGTCCCCTGCCAAAGTCCCTTCCTCTCTGCAAATAGCCCGGAAGAGGATTTGTGACACCAGCCTCTGCACTGCCTTTTTTCCCTTTCTTTGCAGGTGCTCCCCTCTCACAGGGTGTGAGGTTTCCCTCACCTGCTCATTGGACACGCTACAAGCCTTCGGTCTGCTGAGCTTAGAGATCATTCTGCTAGCCAGGAAACCGTGTGGGAGTGGTGGTGAGACCCAAACCGAAAACAAAACTCGAGACAAAAGCATTGAGAGCCTGCAAAACTGCTCAGATTAACAGCAGGCGACAAAGAAGCTTTCACAGGCCGGACAGCAGCACACGCTCTGCCCTCCCTTAGCTGTCACTGCAAAATGAAATTGCTGAGCTCAAGTGCCAAGGAGGAAAAAAAAAAAAAATAGAACTTGATCCAAAGAGAAGATCTCACCCAAACCAGCCTTCAGATGGGGCAGAAGTGGGGAGCTGGCAGCAGCCATGGGGAGAAGTTGAGCCCTTGCTCCCCGTTCTCCCCCTGCCCCAGGGATGCTCATTTTTATTTCCCCCCTTGGAGCAACAATGGACCCATCCTGACTTACATTAATTGCTTATGGAAGAAAATAGGCATTTCCTATCATATTTTCCTCCAGCACTTGGGTGGGACGGCAGCAAAGGCCTCAGGCTGATGATGTTTTGGCAGCAGCAGGGACCTGGGGAGTTGGTGGGAGCTCAGCCCAGCTCTTGCTTGGGGTGGGACGGGAAATTCACTGTGGATGTCGGTCAGCAAGATGTGACTGCCTCGAGTTAAAAGCAGAAGCATTTTAATAAGAAATATGCCTCTGAGTCACGATGCTCCAGGGACCAGTGGTGTACTGTCTTACCCACCAGCCTCACTCAGGGACTTTTTTAAGGTCAGGATCTGGGCTTAAAATTGCTCAGCTGTGAACAGAATAAACACTTGGTCATATTTGCTCACTCGAGCTAAAGGTGAGTCACCTGTAATAACTTTCAGAGGGAAAATTATATGAGTAATACTTTGAGAACAAGGTATGAAAAATACCGAGAGGGAGCCTTGTGATGTATTTAATAATTACGACCCCTTGCTGAATCATGATCCTCTCAAAGATCCATTCCCTCGCGCTCACCAGCATTTGATTGCGTGGCTCTGGAGTGTGCTAACCCTAAAACATTCTGCAAATACATTTGTGTCACTCAGCTCTGTCTGTGTTTAGAGAGTGCCTTGGAGAACACATTAAACACTTCAGCTGCTAAAGCGAGTGTCAGCGCCGTCCCAAGAGCCTCTGAAGTAAACGATGTCGTTAAGCACATCGTGGGAATAGTCATAGTAATCTCCCGTCTCTGAGCAAACCTGCCTTTACACCAGAGCCACAGGGGTCAAAGTGGGTGTGCTGGCACATTTTCAGCAGCTCCCAGCTGCTGGTATGGGCAGCGGGATGAGCTGTGTGAGGCCTGACCCTGCTGCTGGCTCCTGTGGAGCTGGAAATGGAGGAGCAGGTGGGAGATGCTGCCCAGGGCTCCCCACAGCCAGCAGTTGCCTCGCCACATGCCAGCATCTCCTCAGCCCTGTCGGGCTCCTGCTACACGCTGTGCTCCCAGCCCAGCACAGTGAAGGCACACCAGCCTGAGGGATGAGCATCCACCCCTCAGGATAAACCTGGATCAGGTGATCAGAGCCAGGGAAGTGCCTGCTGCTGGGTTATTCTATAAGGCATGGGGTCCTGGCTGCTGCTCCCAGGCAGCTCTCATGGTGTGTGCCATGATCTGCTCTTGAAATCTGGCCAAGTCCCTGGAGAAGCTCAAGCATCAGCCTCGAGCTTCCTGGCAGGTTTCAAGTTTGGATTTACAGCACATTAAAGCACCATGGGGGGCTGAGAGAAGGCTGAGCTGGGGGTGCACTGGTAGCAGAGCATCTCTCCAGCCCCAAGGGCAGGGCTGCAGGTGCCTCAGAGCACAGAGATGCAGGGATGGGCTGTGCCTGGCAGAGCGAGGTGCTCTGCTCCCAGCCATCAGTTTTCCTGTGCTGTCCTTGCCATGTGCTCCAGGAGGCATTGCTCACGCTGCCGGGCAGCAGGATCCTGACACGGCTGTAATGTAATTTTGCATGTGTTAATTTCATTTCTTGGCTTTGCTCAGGATCAGCTATTATTCTGCTGAGATCGTAACCAGGAACGGGTGAAGCTGGTTCAGAGAAAACAGCCAAGCCCGTGCCTTTCATTTCCCCTCTCCTCCCAACTGCTGTGACCTTTGCCCATTATTAGAACCAAAATTGAAATAAGCCTTTTCTTTCTGAGGCTCTGAAATACTCAGCTCTGAGTCAAATTCATGGAACAAGGGAACTGATTCAGACAGCCACAAGCTATTGTTTCAGTTCCACCTTAAAGCAGTTCCAGCTCTGTCAGCTCTTTTCTTTCCTCCTTTTAAAACCCAGCTGGGAACAGCCCAGTAAGAGGCCGATTGACACTGGGGATGGAGGCACTGGGCTGCTCACAGCTCCTTTCAAAGCCCCCATATCCCTAGAGAGCCCCATGGCAAGCAGCAACACACATCTCCCATGCTGAGTGTCAGGGGCTCCCTGACACTCAGGGGACAGATCCTGTCCCTTGTCACCTTGCTGGGAAAGCAGTACCATGATATGGCAAATATTGAGTGGGTGGCTCCTGAGGCAGGAGCTGGTTCTTTGGAAGGCCTTGGTTTTACTAGGTCCCAAAAAAGCCAGCAGCTGGTACTGCATCCCTTGGAGAAGGGAGGAGGCCCCACTTGAAGGACTGCTCTGCACAGTCTCACTCCCACAGCACACCCATCTTTAGCCACCAGCACGACAAACTCTGCCTGGACATCTGTGCAAGCTGCACAGTTCCTGGAGGAGGGCTCCCTGCACTGGTGTGAGCATTTCTCCCAATCCCACCCTGTTTCTGAACCACAGGTTTGTACTGGTACAGACCTCGATGTAGCTACACCCATGCTCAGTTCTCTGGAGTAGGTAAGCCAAGCCCCTAGGAAAAAGGCTATTATGGGATTCTCTGAGTCACCCTGTGCCTTCTCCAGTTGTACTTAAACCTGATACTGATCCATACTGTTGCTGAAAGCAGAAATTAAGCAGACGAACCAGTAGCTGGGAAGGCACTTTAAAGACTTCTTCATCAAAGGTGATTTCAAAACATTTTCCAACTCGGCATCCTTTAGCATAAATACACCACCCAGGTTCCCAGGGGCCTTTGGGGTAAGAAGATCAGTGTGGTAAGGAAGCCTCTTCTCTGCCAAAGTCTGATATTTGAGCAGCTCCTACTTGCAAAATAACACAGGCACCTGTTGTTTGTTTTGGCAATTCTGAAATCACAGTGTTCCCATAAACTCCACACACACACATACACACGGGTTCTGGGAGAGCCCTCACTCTCAGTGCTGGAGGAGATAGTGCTATTTAAATAAATAAATCCTCAAGGTTTCTGAGTGCTTTAGCCAAGAGTGCATGGAAAAATTACTGTGCAACTGTCAAATAGCTGAGATTCAGGCCCAAAGGCCATGAAAGGTGTCTGTTCTTGTTTCACTGCAATGAACGCGTGCCAGCCACGGCCACAGCTGAGCACAGCTCCTGGTAACACAAGTGCTTCTTGACAAGGAGAGGTGGGATTTGCTTTTGGAACACCTTTGCCACACAGACCAGAGGAAATCTCACAAGTAATGTGGTAAAAGGTAAAATTCAGATGCAAACCAGGATTTAAAACCACCGAGAGCTGGTGCTGGTACCCACGTGTGTGCAGGCATGAAGACGTGTTGGTGCAGGACCCCGGAGTAGGGATGGGCACAGGGACTCTCAGCACCACGCTGGGGAGGACTGGACAATGTTTGAAATGAGGCTTTTTGTCCTCTTCCAGGGAAAAAAGCAAGCCCATGGATGTTAACTGCAGAGCTGTGTGTGAAATACCAACCTGTTACCCAGCCTCTTGCCTGAAACATGTTTGTTTTGTGCAGCGTTTATGCAGAAAATTTTTTCAGACACCCAAGACAGTTGTGATTACTCACCCTAATGTTCAGCATTTATCCATATCTATCTCATGGTAGTTAACATATGCAAGCCAGCCAGGCTTAGCAAATCTTTGCCCTTTCCTACATTATTGATCTGACATTTCCTCTGGAGTATTTCAACTGAGAATTAAATTAACGCCGTATCTATGGACATTACCTAGTTAAAACAGACCAGCTGCACAGGCTGGCACACCCTTTGTTCAGTCAATCACCATCTTCCTTTTATTAATTCATGAAACCTTGTTGTTATTTCTTAAAAGTGGAAGATGCCATTAGCAATGCTAATGAAAACTACCAGGCTCATTATGGCCGGTGCTCTCCAGACAGCCCCCCAAGAGCTCTCTCCATCCTACAGAGACCTCTCTCTGCCATTCCCAGGCAATAGGAACGTGCTCTTTGCTTTTCCTCACACATGTTCTTGGGAGAAGACATGCCTGCCCATTAACTGTGTGGTGACCAGACAAACCAGCTCCCTGCTCCACCTGGGGCATCTCCAGGACTCCCCTGGAATGGTCCCATGTTAGTCCTGGCCAAGGAGGAGTCAGCACAGGTAGGAACAGCATCATCCCAGCTCTTTCCTTTCTCCTTTTAAGCTCAAACTATCAGGTTATTTCCACAGTTAAATATTCATTTTCCCTTTTGCTTTTATTTCACAGAAACACCACTGAAAGATCAGCAGGAAAACCAAATTACTCAGGAAAGGCTGTTTGGCCTCAGGAAGAGGTGTCCTCAGCATAGACTCAACTGCCTTCCTGGATTTGCAGGGCTTTCTTTGGTATTTAATAAAGATTGCTGTTCTGACAATAAAGAGAAACATCTGCTGCCTTGTGTCTGGCCGGCTTCAACAGCCTTTATTTTTCCTTCTTAAGAGAACAGTTTGGATTGATTAAGACTCAAGCAAAGTATTTTATACTTTGATACATCCCCAGCTCGTTGAAATCTTACCTGAAATCTTAAAAAAAACCCCACAACAAACCTACAAAAAACCCCAGTACACGAAATGGAAGTCTGGAGGACATGTGAAGGCCCAGAGACTTCAAAGAAGCACTTTCAAGGCTGAAGACTGGATCTAAAACCTTTTATGTTGCTCCAGCCACAAAGAAGGCCTTCAGATGGGCTCTGCTCAGGCTGGGCTTCACCTGCACAAAGCTTTGCTGCAGCTGAAGGGGGTCCCAGTTTGTACACACACACACACAAGCCTCATGAAGACCAAACTGGGTAAAATCCCCAGTCTTGGACTCTGAAGTTTCATGTTGCTGGATGGCTGGAGATGTGATGGGAGAACCTGAGGATGCTCTAACACCTGCAGAACTGCATCTTCAGATTGGAACAAGACAAATTTTTGGTTTGAAGACAGAGAGTAAACATAGAATAAAGAAAACAAATCTGAGGAGATGCTTTTTATCACGTATGAAGCTCTGAACAGGAAGCAGTGCAGACTTGTTGACTCCAAGCACAGAAACCTCTAGGTAAATAGAAATACTTCTGCTTCACATACTGCCCTGGGTTATTCCTCCATGGAATACCTGAAAAGGGGTTTTTGCTGTCAGATTTCACTTGCTTCTTTTAAACTATTCTACTTCTCATTTGCAAAAAGGAAAGCTGCCAGAGGAGATGATAAATGTTAATGCTGGTAAATGCACTGTGCTGGGTGAAGTTGCAGAGCATTCAGGCAGATGATGGCTCTGTAAAAGCGTTTCAGAGGAGAGGAGATCAGGTTTGGGGCTGGTTTGATGCTGGGACATGCTCAGGTTGCTGCTCTGCACCTCACCATGACCACTCATGGGTAAGGGGTTAAGCACATGCAGCCTCTGAGCTGCAGCAAGAGGCTTCCCTCATGCTAAAAACTCATCACTTGAACAGCCCAGCTCAGCAAAAAAGCCTCCATTTCAGAGATGGGGAAAAGATGTGCTACGGTCCCTTGCACAGCTTAGCTGATGGGGTTTAGGAATAATGTGCCTTGCTTCTGTTATCAAATATAAAAAAAACCCCTTGCTTCTGTGCACCCAAAGATTCCATTCGTGTCAAAGCATGGGGTACATTTTGTACTGTGGGTAACACAGGCCCACTGGGGTTTAGGCTGGGACTACTTCCCCTCCCCCTGACCACGGGCACCAGCCAGGGACCACCCTCACTCAGATCTTCTGTATTTTGTTTTCCCTAAGGACTGTCCCTGTGTTAGCAGGGACATTTAATTCACTCCTTTCTCCTGTAGTTTAATTGCTGAAATTGTATTATAGAGCAGGAGAAGGACACAAACCATACAAACCAAACCCCTGGAAACATCGTGACACCCAAACACAACCCACTCTCTTCACAAAGAAGAAATCACATCAGGTCAGCTTCTGCAGAGCCAGTTTGTTTAGCTGAGACAAGAGAGCTGTTGGAGCAAATAATTGAGGAATAATATGATAAAACACAATATTAGCAATAACTGCCTTTGCTGATGGGCCTCTGAATGAGACGTGCTCAGTGTGCTGCACGTGCCCCACGTGCTGTCATTTCCTTGCTCTGAACAGATTTGCTGAAGATTTGAGCCCTAATCTGTGCACTGTAACATTATCTCAGCATTTGTATTTGCGTGCTGATCTTCTGTGGTTAGACGTGGGCTTTGGCTCCCACAGGGCTCCTAACACACTGTGATCCTGCCTCTTCCAAATAACTGCACACTGGATTTCACATGGGGGAAAAGGTTTATTTGGGATTGGGGATTTTGCAATAGGGGTTTTAAAAAAAAAAAAAGAAACAAAAAAAACACAACAGATTTTTGGTGTCTGACCCTGATGCTCACCTTGGATTTCAGAACTGCAGAGGCATCCACTGACTTTGGCAAAGGGCCTCATCCAGGTACCCTAAAAAATAACCTGAGCACAGCGCAGATCCTCAGCTGATGTAAAATCAGTGAGAGTCCACAGAGCTATTCACACTGCATCCCAAGGCAGGATCTCTCTGAACCACTGTCCACTGAAAATGTAAGAAGCCAAGTGTAGACCCTAAACTGTTACCAAATAATGTTGTTTTTTTTAATGTGCTCAAAATGAAACAGTCCATGTCAGGAGCATTGTCCTGAGAAGGAAGAGCACCTGCCACTCCTACGGCCACAGTCTCCCTTTTTCTTTATCTTGGGCTTCTGACTCCTTAATCTGTTGTGGAATGTCATTTAATTAAGCATTTTCAGGGTTCACTCTAGGCCGTGGGATTATGCTGTAAGCAGGCAACGCTGGCCTGAAGTTGCGATAATTAAGGCCACGAAGGACAGCTTGGCACATTGTCTAATCAGGGAGCCAACACAAATATGCCAGAGCTGGTACTAAATATTTCCACGGTAGAAGCATTCAGACTTACTAGATGGGGTTTCCCCTGATCATAAAGGAATAGAGAAAAGAGGAAAAAAAAATAAAAGTGCTTTTTCCAGTTTAATTAAATTAAAAAGGAAATAAAAGAAAGACATTAGAAACATTCTTGACAGAGGAGCGCCTGAAAAGGTTTAATTCCAACCTTACTAATTCTATGTTTTTATGAATAAAGGATTAATGAGCACTAGGAAGGGAAGGAGCTGGGCAGTGCAGGGCACTGCTGCCTTCTGCACCCCAGCTCTGAGGCAGACCCCAGCCACTGGACTCGTGAGCTGCCCTGCCATGGCTCACTGCCCAGCGGTGAGCACAAGAGCACTCGTGGGTCACACGAAGCAAAACCACCACCTCCTCCTACACTGAAGGTGCAGAGGTGCTTCTTGTATTCCTGCCTTCACTTCTTACCTTCAGCTCCACGTGAGTTGTCCACACTGCTTCCTGGGCACCACCTCTCCTCCTGTCTCTGTCCTCTCCCTCCCACTCCAGTTCTGTGCTCCACACCCTCATTGCATTGTGCAGTTTCAGACAAATGCCTGTGGAAAAGGACAGAAGCCCTCAGCACAAGACCATCTGTCAAGTTTCCATGCTGGTGAGACCCAGTGGGCACCCACCACCCAGTGCTGACACCCATCCCCTCCCAGCCCAGTGTTCCTGCATGGGCAGCACCCCCAGGCATTTTCCCCTGTTCCCTGCTCCTCTCATGGGATAGGAATTTACACAGCATGATGTTTCTCTTACTGATAATCTTGTCTCCTTTCCCAGTTTGCTTGGGCTTCTTATACCCTGGCAGAGGTTTATTTTATCCTTCAACAGGCTCAAACACAGCAGATGGGTACAAGCAGCTCAGCTACCTGCTGGAAACTCTGTATTGTGGTTGTGCTATGAATACTCACAGAAGTTTCTTTGAAAACTACCAAGTGTGACACACAGTTTTGGGTTCGAGGGCTCCTATTGTTTTCAGTATTGCCAGATATGAAAAGTTCATGTAATACAACAACAATGTTCAGGGCATTACAGAGGAAAAGGGGAAAGATGCATTCAATTTATCCAATGTGATTATGGAAGAAAGACTGAAAGGCTGGGTTAAAAAAAAAGGAGAGACAAATGACAAATAGAAAAGAGCTCTGTAGTCTAAGCATAATTTCAAGCAATAGTGTCTCATGGTTACTGAATTTTACAGGACAGAGAGACGCTTGTGTGTCCAGCACCGAGCACCAGCAGGGCTCTGCTCTCCGCCATCCGATGCACCAGCAGATCTCACAGCTGCCATGCACACAAAGACTTGCAGGAGCCAGGTCATTCTCCTCCTTTTAGGTGCAGCTGAGCAAAATGCAAACCAGCCTGGAAACGAGCACTGTTGTCCCTTTCTCTGCCAAGCAGGCCCCAGAGCTGACAGCCGCGGCTGCGCGCGGCGCTGCTTCCCCAGCGCCTCCTCATTAGAAGCATCTCCTGAAACATGCTCGGTGTCATATCCATTTAGCATCAGGTGACAGGCGTTTTCTTCTGTAACATTCACTTTAACAGTGGTATTATTACTTTTACTTGAGTGCTTTGATTTAAGCCACGGGAGATGTCACAAATTAGTGTTTACAAAACTTAACACGAGGGGGCTGTCAGTACTTGCTTGAAGACAAGGATTTAGATGGTTGAGACCCCATTGAGGAGGTAGCAGACTAATTGCAGGAGCCAGGGTACAGAAGGATTCTAGACCTAAGTGTCACCTCAAGCAGAAGTGAAATTAATGATGCTCAGAGAGTAGCTCAATGAAATGAAACACCCTCCCCCCCTTTTGTTTGTTGTTGTTGTTGCTTTGGTTTTTACACTGTGCAAAAAAGGATTTATAAGAACAGAGTGACAGAGTCCAGCTCACCTTGGTAACTGCTCTGCTTACAGCATCCTGACACTGCCCATGAGATACATGAGCACACTCAAACAGTGAGCATCTCTCTGTTAGCCTTACTCATAAACCAGCACCAGAGTTCCGTGCTGCAAGAGAACAGATTCCAAGAGGGCTTGAATTAATAAATTGCCTTGTGATTCAAGGAGCATATACAAATTCTTCTGTGATCCAAGAATTCAGTGATACTATGTGTTAGTTGGGAGACTTTGTTTTCCAGCAGTTAGCTATCCAAGTAGAAGGAATCTATTTTGCATGTGGCAGTCTGAAAAATACACGTAATTGCTCTGACTATTAAACAGTCAGGAGAAATGCAGATTGTAGAAGTGTGATATTTAAAATCCTTCAAGTATAGAAGGCACTGGTGTGCAGAGGAATGCAGAGTATCCCTTAGAAACACGGCTCTCCTCAGAGGCCCTTCAGCAAGGCAAGGTATTCCCATGCTCACCGTTAATGAACAACAACATGCCACTAAACACACAGCAGCACTAATGAGGAGTCTGATACGAGTGCAGCTTCCTTTGTGAGATGAACACACCACCTCAGAGCCACCGAAGTGGCCGAAGGTCCCATCAGACACCTCCTCTCCAGCCTTTCATCATGATTCATTGCACTGCTCAGCGCAAATCACAAGCTACAAAATTGCATTATCAGTACAGCTCTTTTTAATCAATTCAAGGTACTGATGTTTAAATATCTCCTGCACTGAAAAGCAATTGCTGTTTAAACCCAATTTTTTTTTTAAAGAAATCATTATAACATTCTCATAATTGCTTATCTCTCAGAAGAAGATAACGCAGACACAGCTGCTATTTCAAAGGCCATTTTATACATGTAGCTCAGTCACATCTGAAATACAGCAGAGATTCTCTCTAATTCAGGAACCTATTTATTGCTGACTGCACCGTGTGACAGGGCTGTGGCCTCAGTTACACTCACACCAGAGGTATTTATACACCGTGATTTGCCCAAAGACTTTTTCCTCTGCTGGGCCCCCCTTCAGCAAAACATTTCAAGAGATGCCTGAGATCACACTCAAGTGATTTACTGAGCATCTCTACACTGGCTTTAGGGAGCTGTTTTCCTCTAGGTGAAGCTCCCTTTGCCTCACCCAGCCAGCCACGCAGGGCACCTCCCGTGCCCCCCCAGCCACCTCTGCTCAGTGTGGGTGGGTGGGTTCAAACCTCGGCATCGCCCCCACGCTCACCCTTGGAGCCCCAGGCCTGCCTCTCTAATAGAAAACCTCAGGAAAATATCTGTGTGGTAGATAAGGTCACATAATGCTGCTGGGGTCAACAGCCATCTCTATCTATCTGGATTTTAAAGAGGAAATATGATCTTGCCTCGAAATTGAATATCTCCCTTGTCCGCAGGTGAGCGAGCGCTTCCTCCTGCCTGTAGTACGGAACACTGCTTCCCCACCCTGCACAGCCACACCAGCAGCCTGCTTCCCTGGGGCTGCTCAAATACCACTGGCCATGACCAGGAGAGCCCCCACAGATAAATACACCAACTCTTATTATCAGTGGGATATCAGCTCCCACAGGGTTCCCCAAGAGCACCCCTCCCACACTGTTATCTCTGTTTTTGCTGTTTCCCTCTCCCTGTCTGGACTCCCAGGGAGGGGATGATCTCCCAGGACACTGCACCCTGCACGCAGCAGTGTCCCCAGACAGGGTCCCCACAGCACATTCCCACCCCCCAGGGAGCAGTGAATCCCTTATCAGCATCCTTCGATGCGGCGCCTGCTCTAGAGAATACAATCAGAGGCTCTGGGAGATTGCAATTCACGTTTCAATCAGTGATTAGAGACCCCGGGAGCCTTCCAGGAGCCAAGATTTCCCACCAGTTCACAAGTAATTCATTGCCCTTCGCCTGACGTGGCTTGAGACACGCATCTCCAGTTCCACAGTACACATTCCTCCAGGGGTGGACCCCATGACCAAACCCTTCCTCCCATCCTCTCCTGCAAGGAACAGAAACAAACACAGTGCCCAAGCACCGGGTCTGGGAAGTCCCAAAACACGATGGCTCATCAGGATCATCCATCTTCCATGTAGTACAGGCCATAGGGCTTCCAAAAATTAATGACAGTGGAAAAACAGAGACACTTCCTAGGAAAATATACATCCTGATATTGCTACTGCTAGTACTGAAGAAGCCACTGGTGCTTGTGTTGTTCCAACAGTTAATTATCTCTACTTTTTAAAATGTGCATCCTTTTTCCCCTGACAGAAAACTATGCCAACAAATTAGTCAAGCTAATCAGTGCCCTGACTCACTACCTCACATCTAAGAACAGGAGAAAGAGATGAGATAAAATACATGGGTAATAAAGGTTCTAGAAAACTACAGATAAAAATACCCTGGAAACTAGGTTAAATTACCAGGAAGTTAAAGCACATTAGAAAACAGGAGGATATGAATCAATAATTTACATTTCAGAACAGTTACTCAGACATTTACAAGAGCTTTCAAACACCTGTCTCCCTCATCCCTCTCCAAATCTTGACCCTGACAATGATCCCCAGCAATTTCCTCAGAACTGAACTAATTTTCACAACCTCTTGTAATTTTGCTAGACAGGAACATGGGAAGTGAATGGAAAGGGAGAAAATGGGGGTGTAAATTTGGGGTATAGGAGGGGATCCAGGATCTTGCTTGACTGCAACTGTTGCCACCAACACAGTGTAGGTGATTTTCCGCCTATAATTTAAACAAACTAACGCAGTTCTGCTGGTAAACATGGTGTTTAAGGACACAGAGCCCCTGATGCTGTTCACACAGCTGGACTGCCAGCTCAGAAATGTCAGTTTTCCTCCCTACACTGCAGAATCTCTACTGTTAATTTTGACATCTGGTTTTTAGTGAGATGCATTTCTTGCAGAGCAAATGCACACTGACAAATCCGGGGCCCTCTGTGTATTTTGGTAAATTGCAATCCATTATGAATATATATCTTGCTGTAATGAAATGTTAGCTTTGCAGTTGCAGTGCAAGCTGCCCAAGTATCTGGTGGGAACATTTAATAACAATAATATTTTGCTACCTCATTTAAGCATTCCTAATACACTTGCCTGGATGAGTTTTTCCCCCGATATATTAACAGTTTAATAGCACACAGGTGAAAGCAACGAGGTGATATTGAGATAAAAAACCGCCCTGGCAGCTCGGAGCCTCTCTGCAGAGGAAGCAGAACATTGACATGTCTGCGGCAGTTCCCACTGGGATCTCGCTGACAGCAAACATCATGGATCAAGACAGTCCTGCGACGATGCACAGCTCAATTACTGCACACTGCTCGCCCCGAGTGTGCTTTGAGGGCTGGCCACGTGGCCCAGGGATCTGGGGGCGGTGATGGGTGCACTGAGCACGTCCCCCACGGGGAAGGAGCAAAGCTGGTGAAAAGCCTTCCCTGCACCTGCTCTCCAGCACTGCAAAGAAAGAATCCTTGCTCTTTTTGGTGATAAACTATTTATTTTTCTCCATTTAGCCCAAAATATTCTGAACACAGAATTAGATCCTAATGTGAAGAATTGCATCTGTCCCAGAGGAGAATGGCTGAGGACATAAGCAGGGGTGACAGGGACGCACTGCACACCCAAGGCAGCCTGAGTGCTCGCCGGGTCTCAGGACTGTGCCTTCAATGCTCCTTCTGAGCGCTCCTGCACCAGCAGCTGGCACACTGCTGCAGCCATGGCAGGCAAAATAGTCCAGGCTGCATTTAGGCCTGACCTATACCCAGATCCATTTGCTTCTGTTGGCTCAGTTTGACTTGGCCCTGGCTGCGTATCCCAGTAAATCACCTCCTGTCAACAGGACAATCTTCCAAAGGGCTCCACGTCACTCTGGTGGCACACTGGCTCCCTGCACTCCAGAGGGGCTGGCTGCCTTCTGCTGACCCAGACGGGTATCTGGTGACAGGAGTGCTCAGCAATGCTTTGTCTTACAAGATCACATTGCTCCAGCACGGTCTGCAGCAAACAGCGAGTCAGCACAGAGCTGCCCTGCCCGGCTGGGAATGCGCTCCCTGCCCGGAGGCAGCGCACAGGCAGCGATCCCAGGCTCAGGGTGCCCAAAACCCCAGGGGACCACACTGACCTCAGCCTCTGCCAGCACATGCAGGAGCTGGTCAAGAGCATGAGGGTGTGGTTGTGTGCTTCAGACCCAGAGCAGGGATGATACAACCCACCATTGGGATGAGTACACAAACCCGGGTGCTTCAAACCCCGCAGTCAGGCAGTGCTGGTCTCAGATCTGCATGCTCACGTGGGGCCAGGGAGAGGAGAATGCACCCAGAGAGCACCCTGGAAAGCCCAACTCATCAGCTGTTCAATGTTAGAAGCTTTCTGAGCAAAGCAAAAAGCCATCAGCCCCATGACAGAGCCAGCTCGCAGCAGCAGGCTGGAGACACGGCCACCTCCTCAACTTGGCATCACGATTTTCTGCTATATTGCGAAGTTAGTTAATTTAGCCCAAAGCTTCAGCACTCTATCTGATATCAAGAATTCTGTCAGAAATAGATTAAAAAGGAGGCAGCAGTTGCCATCACGGCAAGTTATGACAAAAAAAAAAAGTACAGTGAGGCCTAGACACCAGAAAAACAGACCAAAGAGATATTTAGACACAAGCATAATTTATATTCTCATTAATTTTGCAAGAATTGCTCTCTATCTTAAATTATATAAAATAAAAATAAACTATAGCATCTAGAAAGAAAACCTCAAGAAGTCATTAAAACTTCTGAGGCTGTTTATAATCAAGAAAAATGCCTAGAAGGTAGCAGGGGGAAGGCAACTCAGCAGCACAGGTACTACAATTCCCAGGGATTAATGAGCAGCCTTGGTGTGGGGAGAGGGGAGTTTTCCCAAAGTTCTGCATGCAGACTGGATAGAGAGGCAAATAGGCAACAAAAAGGATTACAGGTTCTCATTTCTTCTAAATTGCTCACCATGCTCTAGTACCTAAAATTTGGAATGCTATCCAATATATATCAAGACTCCAGACAGTTAAATCTAGAAGGAATTAGGACCTGGTTTTTTTCATCTCAAATCAGTACCTCGTCCAGCTACTGGAACAGTCCTGATCCCAGTTAAAAAACAGTTTGTGCCATCTGCCATTACTGTCAAATTTATTATGATACTCCTTGGTTGTATTGTGTTTGAAAGTGCTGCTTCATAGGAGGGAGGCAAAGCTCAGAGTGGGAAGACCTAACTGACATCAGGGATCTGGATCAGGCCCCCAGTGAGTGGAAGAGAATTAATATTAATTCCTAACTTTCCTATTTGAGCATGACGTGCCCTCAGGCTTGCTGCTTGTCTTAGCAGAATCACTATCTCCTGTTTAGGCATGACAATATTTGTCAAGTGTAATGCTCATTAGTCTGCTGTGTGGTCAGGCCAGCAGTGTATAAACACTGGGGAAGATCAGGTGGGGACTAAAGGTCTGTGCTTTGTGGTCAATTATAGCCATCAGCATTAATGATGTCACCACGGAGAGCCACACGGGCAGGAGAGAGGGAAGTGCTTTTCCAAGGCTGGTCTTGACAACACACCTTGGCTACAAGGAGCTGGTAATGAAAAATGTAGTGTGCACCTCCAGCCCCTGCCTAACCCTCTCAGTGATTTACTTCAAGAATAGTCTAGTGGCTTCTTTTTTTAATACCTGAATAAAAGACAGGCTTTCTAAACTGAAGTGCTTTCTCTTGTATTCTTCAGAATTCACACTGTTGATGATGCTTCAACCTGATGTCTAATCAAAGAGAGAAAAAGCAGCACAGGAGCTGAAGGTGGTTGCTATCTATGCTTTTGAACTCTATACTACCCTCCCTCCTCCCCCCCAAACCCTGGGATTTCCCAGCAATCCCTCACATTTTGACTCTGTGTGCTTGGAGAGAGTTCTTGTCCCACTTCCTATGCAAACTGGGAAAAAACATAAGGGTTTATTCTCCCTCTGCTCTTGAAAAATTATATGTCTTTTTTTTTTTTATTTGAATTATTACTAAAATAAGACTATAGGTTTGCAACCTCTTAAAAAATAAAAAAAAAATCACTTTAAGTCTTACAAAAGCAGAGAGATGTGGCAATACTTAAAAATACTCACTAAAGGAAGACTAATGATAGGGATAATCATCTTCAAGTGGCACCATCCCATTTTCACTACAAAGAAGGGCCACTCATCAGGCCTCTGCTGCCAGCCCATTGCAGGGCAGCGCTTCAGTGACAGCACCATCAATGAAAGCAGAAATAGCACAAGCTTTTGCAATCCTTACTCAGTTCCCCAAGCCCACTGGAGCACTATAAATACAAACGAGCATGAGACAGCAATAGCAGGTCCTGAAAGCCCAGTGAAATGTGGCATATGCATAACAGACTAGGTAAGCATGGGTATTGCAAACTAAAAAAATTAACCTAAAATTCATGGTCCAGCCTCTCCCTAAGCTGGAGATTACTTAAGCTCAATTTTAAACTTAAATCCCTGTATTTAAGTTTAGGACAGGTTGAATGCCTTGCTGAATGAGGAGTGCTTTGATCAGAGTCATCATTTGTTTAACCTATGACCATTCATTTCAATTTAATTGGCATCCATCATCGTCACCAATGCAGTGTAACAGAGCACTAATATGGGGGGCCTGGCCATATTCCATTCATTTAATTGCATTTGTCAGCCTAAACAGAACCCTCCATGCAAGGTTATTTATGTACTTGTCCATGGAGCAGACTGCACAGCAAACTAGCATTCAATATTTGATGCGTTCTCTAAGAAAGAAAACCACATTTTCTCTAAGTGAGGTGTAGCTCAGCCAGTAATTCAAACTCTCAGCATCCATGAAATCCTGCAATCCATTTATGCCTGCTTTGTGGAGCTGACGTTTGCTTGGTGGTCTAAAGCCTTTTATTTTTCTCTTTTCCTTTCCAGCATGTGCTCTTGTACTTACCAGGGCACTTACAGTATTATTTAGGTTGCTGCCTGCGATATTTTCAAGCTACTAGAAGACAGTTTCTTAGACATTTTCATAATGTTTTGAAATGCTGATGAGGATTTAGCATTAAAATTAATGGCAGCCAGCCGTGGTCTTTCAGATGTGAAAGACTGTGCAGTATTTTCTGGGAAAAAAAGGGGGAGCAGTGGGGAGAAGAATGGAGATATAAATAGCCAGTCTTGCTTTTCTCTAGGCAGGATCCTTTTAATCATGTAAAATAGATTTTAAAGATTAAAGACTCTAGGCTCCTCTCTGCCTTTGCTCATGTCTCGTATCACCAATTTTTTTGTATGTAATTTGAATGAAAAAGGACACACATGGTGTTTTCATTTGCATTACCCCAAACTGGAATTTCCCCTTGAAGAACTTAGCCCCTACCTCCTTTGCAGCAAGGAGGAAGCCACCATACCTGTGTGGAACAACACAAAACAGGAGAAAAAAAACCCAAAAAGCAATTCCAAATCATTACCCTACTTCTTGGGCCTGGAACTTCAGTGTCCTGAGATTGGGTTTGGAGCCATGTCTTCTAAGCTGAAAAGGAGACAGAAGAAATACTGGTCCAGCAGCTGTATCTGTACATGTATGAGCTGCAGCCTCAGATTTCATCCAGATACCATCATACTGCACGAGGAAAACCTGCACTGATTGGAACAGGGGTACCAGCACTGGGAAAAATGGCTGCACCAGGGGCAAGAGACCTCTGGCCTGGTCAGAAGGTTCAGTGGTACCAGGGGTGTTCTGCAAGAGCTGCCAAGGATGGAGGGCAGAGAGGAAAGGCCCAGCTCCAGAGAGGAACAGTGAATCAAAGTTCTCCTGCAGGACAACACAGCCTGGCGAGAAGCCAGAGGAGTTGCTGGGAGGAGAGAGCAGATGAAAGAACTGAAAATCTGGGGCAGAGTAGCCCATCCATGCCCATGAACAGTCTGTTGACAGAGCTGGAACCAAGAGACTTCCTTCTTCTGCCACTGGCACAATAAACCCTGTTTGGCCACATCACTCCCTCTCACCAAGACACACAGTGCAACAGGACTTGCATCTCAGCACAGGTCAGGCTTCATTCTTAAATCTACTTTTCCAATGCAGGTTACAATCAATTCCTCTTAGACATTGACCAGAGCATCCTTTCTCCACCTCACACTCCTCAGACTTGCAGCTGCAGTCCCACTCAGTTTCCAGCTGTGACTCTCCTGGAGCAGGAAGTCCCTCACCTCCAAGATTCTGAGGCCAACAAAAATCAATGCTGGAATGTATTGGTTTTATTATCTGTACTTAATTTTACTTCCCAAATGACACAGGCACAGAACATCTGGATAATTCTCCTTGATTACATTTATAAATACTCAGAGCATCCTAACTTTGTTCTGTATACTAAAATATCAGTGGCCTCATCAGCTAGATATTCTTTCATATTCATAAGCCAAAGAATAGAAAGGAAACAAAGGACACTCTTCATCAGACACAAGCCCATAAATCCTCCTAATGACATTTGGAATTCACCTAAAAATCCCAGCCGAACCTGAGACAGTTTTCTGATGAGCTTCATCTCTGTGGGTTTAACAAGTAGAGTCCTGTATCCCACACAATTACTCTGCCATGCACGTGGCCTGTGGAAAGAGAGGTACCTGAGAGCAGAAAAGCCATGTTTAAATTTAAGAAGCTGCTGTCATTCTAAGCAGTGCCTTCTTGTTGGGACAGCATGGTTAGAGTGAAAACAAATCATAGCATAGTTTGTGTTGGATTAGACCTTTAGAGATCGTGTAGTCCAATCTCTCTGGGTTGACCTCAACGAGATCAGGTTGCTCAGAGCTCCATCCACCCTGACCTTGAATGTTTCCAAGGATGGGGTATCCGCCACCAATCTGGGCCACGTGTTCCAGTGTTTTACCATATTCATTGTAACAGAAAATTCTTCCTTATATCTAAGACAAATGCACGCAACCTTACTACAAGAAAATAAAACATGTCTGTTATTACAAGGAAAGACTTTTTCTTGACAGCACCAGAGATGAAAGTTCACAAAGCACATACAGCGTGGGAAGTGTCAGCACAAACCTCCCACAGGAGCCTCCACCAGCGTGCCCAGGGGACGAGGGCAGCGTGTTCCCAGCCTCCCGGCCCGGCTCTGCCTCTGCCAAAAACGGCCACCAGCGCTCTCAATTAATTCCAGGTGGGTTTGTTCCGCAGGCACCGATCCACTTGGAGCTGAACCAAAGCGCTCCCCTGGCTGCACGGATAGTGCACATACTCTGCTCACTCCCAGCCTGCAGATCTGTTTCAAGGTCCTGACCCGAGTTTTTAAAGCCCTTAATAGGCGAGGGCCTAATGAACCTTGGAGACTGCTTCTTATTGCACAGCCCAGAGCAGCAGCTGTGATTGCTTTGGGTGAGCAGGGCTAAGTGAGCTCAGGGTGAAGACCTCCTCGCTTTCTGCAGCCAAGCCTCCTGCCACCAAAGCCTCAGCCCTGACTTGTAACAGGAATAACATCCTCAGACACTCATCTGCAGTCCTGCCACAGCCTTCTCTGCTATGGCTGCTGCAGCATTCATTAAAACATAGCGCAAGATAAAGAAAGGCTGCATTTAAAAAAACCCTACATTTTGGAAAAAAGACATTTCTTCAGGTCTTTGCAGAAAGCCATGATGAGGTCACGTCCCCAAGACCAAAGGGAGAGGGACACTTCCTTAGATTATAGAGAAGTAGTTTTGGGACTGAACTTGAGAAGGTCTCATCCCTGCTGGGCTGCAGCAAGGGCAGCTCCTGATTCATGGAGCAGCTCAGCAGTGAATAGGACTAGCCCACTTCATGTCCAGAGCAGCACAGCCAGACCCTCACAGCATCACCCTTCCTAGCAAGTTTTGGGAGAGGCCGTGCCAGATGTGTGTGTGGAATCTTCATACTTGGTAGGAGCCAACACTGGATGCAGCTGAAAGGAGAAATTCCCGATTCCTGGTGTATTAATGCTCCCTCGTTTGCTTATCAGGCTCTTCTCACTCTTGCACATGCAGCCTCCGCTTTTTCTGCTACACAACTATGAATAGAAATGCAGAATCACCCTGCCCCTAAATGCTGATTTGAAAGCTTGTCTGTACCTCCATCCTGCTTGCCACACGCTATTTCATACTTTAATATCAACTTTAAAATAGATGAGAGGCTGATGAGCTGAAACACACCCACCTTGTTACTCCTACAGTGCTAGCACCACACTCTCTCCCTGCAGCCTTCCTCTCCTTCATATCCATCTGTCCCCTTTGCCTCCCTCTGCCACCTGCCCTGTCCTTTCAGCATCAGAGCACAGCCCTTGCTCAGCCAGAGCTCACCTGCACCTTCCAGGGGCTCACCAGGCACAGTTCATGCTGAAGCCCTTGTCTTGCCAAGCAACTCATTCCCCTGTTCCTAATCTTTGAACTTCAGCTGGCCACACTAGGCCCTTCTGGACAGCATGTTCATCTGCTTTCACAGCCTGCTCTGTTTTGTAAGCACAGGTTCCTTCAAAAGAATAAGCAGTAATTACTGCAGCCACACCTATACTGGAAATGCCTGTGCAATGATCTGTAGAGCTCATGCTCACAAAGAAAACAAGAGCTGTAAAGAAATGAGCAACCATTCACTTTAAACTGTGGTACCTGGTCCTTCTCTGCAGCAGGGACCCAATTCTTTGAAGCCCTGAGCTGCCATAGCCCGAGGGACTTGAGTTTCTTCTCATACATGCAAATGTAAATCAGAACTCACACTATTGAAGCCAAATGAGTTATGCAGGTGTAACCTCAATGTGACAGACAGAGCTCATGGATGTCAGCAGAGCCTGGAACAGGTGCCCTTTCATTTTTCACACGATTTTTCATTCTGAGCCACTTGTTTCGTGCAGCTACACCAGCACGTGTGGAGCTGGTGCAATAGGATGGCTGATATTTAGGAGAAATCACACGCTTAGATCAATGCACACTGCAGGTATTCAGCTGGAACCAAATATGTTGGAAGCAGTGTAAACCCCAGGGGGCTTGTTCGCTAATCAATAAACACGAGGAATGTGTGCCACTGAGTTATTGCTGCAGTGTTAATTGTAGCTGTACAGGAGGGGTTTTTTCATTGCTAAAGAAACAGACATCTTCAAGAAGTGTGGCTTTTACAAAACAGAGATGGTATGAAAAATAAATTGCTCTTCACTTCTCTGATGTTTTCGACTTTAGGAAGGCATAGGAGGTTCTCTGTTTTGCAGCTAATTAGAATCTCCCTGCGCTGCATTACGAAGGAGAAAGGGAAGTTCATAGTGCTTCCAATGCCCTGGCTTACCACAAGTGACATTTAAGCAGTCACCCGGGGGAAAATCCCAATGGGGGCACTGACAAAGCTTACCATTTGAAAAAGGTCACACCTTCTCTTCTTGCTCTGAATAGATGGTGCTGACCTTAAAAACCTTCCAGCCCCAGTCCCCCTCCTCACAAGCATGTGATGGAGCAGCCAGCCAGGGCAGTTCCAGCCAGGAGGAGATGCAGGGCACCATTGCTCTGCAGAATTCTCTTATGCCTTGTTTTCCTCTTGATAAATTGCAGACAAATCAACTCATCCCAGAGCAGGTGGTCCCGAGTATCGGCAGCACAGGCATCAGTACGGGAGCACCGGGCAGGCACGGGCTGCAGCGGGGCAGAGATACCTCTCTCTGAGGTCACTGCCTTGAAAACAGATGGCAAAAATGTAACAGCATTCCAAACCCGGGTGGACGTGGCATTTGGTGTAAGTGTGAAGGAAAAAGGGGGATTCATAAAGACCAGCTTTAATCAAGGCATTCAGAGCAGGAATTGCCATTTAGCAGCTCTGATTCAGCCTCTGGAAGAGCCTATTAGATACAGGCGCTAAAAAAAAACCTAGTCAGCTGAAGTCAGCTTCGTGAGAACCCTCTCTTGTTTCATTGATTGAGGCCCATCCTCACCCATCATTTAATTAGAGAAGCAAAGGGCAGGCAGATGGAGAAACAACACCTTCACCCCGTGGATGGAAACCAAACCTCTGGTCACACTGAGCACAAGGTCAGGCAAGGCTCTCAGAGCAGAAGTCAAACCTGGATTCATGAGGTTCTAGCTCAGGACCTCAGCTGAACCTCCCAGGGAATCCTCTTAGTCTGAACCTGTGTCAGCCCTACATGTGCTAACTCTTCAACTTTATGGGGGATTGCCATCCTAGCACCAGGTTGTCAAAGTAAAAGCAGCACCATGCCAGGCAGCTGGACTCAAATATAGCTCGCTCCCCCCCTCAGTACCAATCAGAGGCCAATCCTCCACACGGGCTGCAGAGACTTCCAACTGAGTCATGCTGTGGGATGGAGCAGGACAGCCCACAGCGGTAATCCCAAATGCTGCAGTGTGCTAGAAAATCAGACCCTGACTGCTGCAGTCATGAAAATACAATAAACATGCCCTATGATTCCATTTTTAGTTGCTTTTCAATGCAGCACTGCAGTTTGTCAGGCTTTCTTGTCCCAGCTGGAATAGATGAATTGCTGATGCTTTTTAGGACCATTGGCAGATGAGCACAATAGAAACATCGCTCAGATATTGATGACTAATGCACACAGAACGCTTCCAAAAACTGTGTTGCCATCGCAGCTAAACAAAGTGTACTAAATTAACATTCACATGGAAGGAGAGGAGCTCATTTCCACACATTCAGCATTTAAATGAACCTATGGCACCACTGTGAAACTCAGCTGAAATCAAAAACTGGCCACAGTTCTCCTGAAAGTTTCATGGACCTACCAAACCCTAACTCAGGTTTCAGGTTGGCAGCAAAGCCTGGGATCTCTCACAGGGTTTGGGATTTCATTATAGAAATTTCTAGCCACTACTAGAAGAGCTTCTCTCGGGTCACAGACCTGCAGACCTGTAGATATCATCATCTCTTAAAATTATTGTTGCCTTGCTACAGAATTGAATTACTTGTAAGGAAGAGTCTGGCACATTTCAAAGCTCAGAAGTCTTTTACCAGCTCAAAGGGATTAGATCAGCTTCTTCATGGGAAACCTCCCAGACAGTTTGCCCTCCAGGACTGGAAGCAATCTGCTCAAGCTTGGCACAAGACAGGGCTACCCTGCAGAGGTAACAAAAATCCTCGCAATGGCTGAAAATGGCACCACCACAAGAACTGAAAGCACAGAAAAAATAACCTAATTTAGAAAGAACCCAAACCAGCAGCAACCAGCACATCTAAGAGCAAGACAAGGGAGCTACAGCAAAAGGAAGAGCCCTCTGTCTGGAGCAGGATTAAGCAGATGACTCATGAAGTTCTGTTGCCGTCATCTCTGACTAAACCTCATACTGAAGTCCAGATACAAAATGATCTGACTCTATGGAGAGTTCAAGCACTTGGAGGGAAACAGAACTCCCAGCTCCAGTTCCCAGCTCACACAGTCATTTGAACCCTCCTACACAGTGATCCATCCACTTGAAAAATTATAAGCAGAAAAAAAAAAGGACTTTTTTCCTGCCCTCTGTGCTTTTAAACTTCCTATTATGACAACAATAAAACTTATAAATGCAGAAGTACAGACCATTTCAAGTCTCCAAGATAGTGCTGCTTGTTTTGTGGCTGAAGTTAAACATTTGCTTCAATACTTTATGAGGATTGATGCTTTGACACACTTAGAAATTGTCTTGAATATTTTTTCTAGCCCCCTATTGAGGTTATAGTTCGCTCTTCAGGTACAAACAGAGCAGATCTCGCTATCTCTGGCTATTGTATCAAACATCATCCCCTTTAGAGTCCCTTTTTGTATGGATTTCAATCATCTTTGCACAAGTAAAACTTGTATTGACTCACAGTGTGGTTTTTTCAACACCATCAGGCAATTAAGAGCCCTAGCATTGGCTCATATTTCATAGATAAATATCCATCACTCCTCTTCAAACAGGAATATCACCTCCATGCTCCTGGTTATTGCAACTGCTGAGAGCCAAACAGGGTGGATATATTTTAACAACCTAGCCCAACACTGAAAGCTCCCTTCCAACAGACTGAACCCATATTCCTGAAATTATTGAGGGGAGAGAGGGAAGAACAGGAAATGTTCTTGAAAATAGTAGAATGTTTTTCTATATCTCATGGATTTCTGTTTCATTAGATATGGGAGCAGTGCCTTTAATGTAACTAACATGTGGCAACCACAGGGTAACCACAGAGAGTAAATCTGTCCTGCAGGAGGAAGCTAAAATGCAGCAGGGTTTGCTTCAACTGCTAGGAAAGAATCAAAAAATCTTTTTAGCACTGGTCACAACTGGGGGTGGAGGGGAGGAGAACTGAGAGAACACTAATAGTGACAGCTGAAAACAGAGATATCTCAGCATTTGTGGGTGGGGGAAATCAAACAGGTCCCAGCGTCCTGTCAGTGCTCCTGTTTATGCTGCAGATTTGTTCTTGTTGGGGGGAAAAAAATATCAAAGCAATAGATCTGAAAATCTTGAGGTGGTCTTGAGATAGTTATGTTTAATACCAGCAGTCAATCACAGCATTTCCAGAGATGCACACGTTTCTGTGCAAAAGCCATGCAAGCTACAGGGATTGCAGCAAGGCTTGGCTCAAATTGCCCTATTGTTGGGAGCTCACAGTCGGTTTCACTGCTTTCCTTCAATATTCCCATCAGGGCTGCAGCTCCCTTGCTTTGTTCCCCAGACAGCCCAGCATTTAACAGATGTCCTAAGTAAATCATGATCATTTGGTAGGCTTTGGGAATAGAGGCTAGATGGAAAAATCACAGTCTAATAAAACAATCTAAAAAGCACCAGCACATTACAGGCCATTTCAAAATAAATTAGGGTATCTTTTAAATCTCTACACAACAATTTGTATTTGAAATCAAAAGACTGTATGTCATTGACTTTCCCCTGAGTAATCTAAGTGAGAGAGCTCTCTGAGGTGCAGTAATAGGATGTAAGTGAAGAACTGGGTATTATTTTACCCGTGCTGTGATAATCTGAATGCATCACTGCCCAGCATCATAAACAGTGAAGTGAGAAGAACAAACAGCATTTTCAAAACCCCCATTGCATTTGGAGACTGTAGGAGGGGGTGGGAGACCAGGTCTCCAGTGAGAGGGAAAGCAAACATTTAAAACCAAAACAGAAGCAACACAGTATTATTTAAAGTCTAAAGAGGAAAACTACAAAAGCCTGCTTTTCACCTCTCCAAGAAGGAAAAAAGGCAAGTCAGAAGCAATGTCAAGAAATAATGTTGCAAGCAGGGAGTGCAGTTCTTAATAATCAGCAGTATTTTAAAGATCTTCTTGAAGTTTTGCACTGAGACACTATAATTAAGGAAAGAAATCAAAGCTTACCAGTTACCATCTGTCTGGAGCAGGGAGGGAGCTGATGCTACAGGATCTTTTCCACGGAGTAATGCACACTGCAGAAGTACCAGGAAGGAAAAAATAAAAGCAAGAGAGCCATTACAGACAACAACAGCAACCCCGCAGGTCATGCTCCGTTCTCCTTCTCCTTCCCAGCCAGCCAGAAGGGTTTGCTCCTTCTCCCCCGGGCACAGCCCCCTTTCCCAGCTCAGAGAATGGCCACCCCTGCCCAGCATCCCAGCACCCACATGGGGACAGGCTCCAGGCTTCCTTTTAATGGTGTCAGGGAGGGGAAACCGAGCCTTTAAGCTGCCTCTCGCACAGGCTGGGGTGAACAATGCAGCCACCTGGGAGCGGGATTATTTAAAGGAAGGCTCAGCTCAGTTCTGAGTCTTACCTGCACTAATCAGGGCAAATAAATTATTTTTAAAGCATGAAGACAGAGAAAAGGATTGTCATGTGTAATTATTTTTAAGAACTGTTTTAACACCCTTTTCAATGTGAACTGTGCAAGTTAATGCTACACACACTGAGGAACCCACAGGGGTTTCTCTGTCTGGGAAAGGATTCTCTCACAGAGATTTGCTTCCCAGGAGATAGCTGTATCTGCCTGCCTACCTGCCTCCTCCACAGCCTACCTAGAGCCGTGCAGGCACTGCCCAAGCAGGGCACACAGCTCCCTCCTTCTCTTTTCAATTTGTGTGTTTGCCCACAGACAACTGGGATCATGAAGCAGAAGAGTCACCCAGCACACCAGAGGGAAGGTACATCTGTTACTCTGCACCAAACCTGGAAAACAAAAAACTGATAATCATATTCAACAAGCAAACTCCTGCTTTTCCCCAGAAAAACTCTTTTCTCCCCCTCACTTCAGCTCACAGCCCAATGACCCAGAGTTGTGGGTTTGCTTTTGTTTGCCAGGTCATTCACACTTAATTTCTTTCATCTATAATTTTTCTTATGCCTTCCACAGAGAAGGCAGATAACACTACACAGAACTCCTGTGTCAGCAGGACCCCAAGAAAAACCCAGGCACAGTTCAGTGGGATGCATACCTCCACAGAATAAAACCCTCACAGACTGATCTGTGAGTTGCTCCTGAATTACTAAGGGTGATTGGATCTGAGAAACATAATAGCTTTGTACACCAAGCCAGTCCTCCTTTGACTCCAGATGCAAAATTACCATTTTTCTGCTGAAAGGGTGATTTCATGCCATAACTTGCATGACTAAGGTTTCCAGAGAAGACTTTTGTTTAGATAAGGACAAGAGATGCCCTGAGGCTTGTATTGTAATGTTATATGGATATATAGATAAAGAAATTTTTTGTTGAGCTGAGGGTGTGGTGTGATTTTTATCTGCATGATTACTTACTGACAGACACTGGGAACAGCAAGATTCTTCCTGACCTTTTTTCACCCCTGCCTGGTTGGTTACAAGCTTCACAGCCAGTGCAGCTCCTGGGTACCACAGGCAGCCCAAACTGCAGCTGGTTTCTCTGTGTGCACCATCTTTAAAACAGAGCTGTTCTCCACTCGAAATCCAGTCTAGGGGGGAAAAAAATTAATAGTCTGGGGTTGACAATGGCCCCAAAGGAAAATGGTCAACAGAAAAGCTTCTTCTGTGCTGGTATTTTTAACAGCTCCTGGGATTTGCCCTTCACTTGCATTATTCAATAAGCTTGCACTCGCACTGCTTTCGGTACACCTCCAACCTCCATCTGGAGCCATCTGCATGACAAAGCCACCTGCACAGCCCTGGGTGCAGCAGTGGCTGCACGGCCACAGGGAGAGCTCTGTGCTGACCAATGCTGTCCCCTGCTCACCACCACCAGGGTAGGTGCAGTCCCTATGTGAATGCACAGCAAACAGGGGTTTGACAGCCACTGGTGCTGCAGGGACATCATCAACGCTCCCAAGGCACTTCAGGAACACTGCTGGAAGCTTCATTGTGTGTCTTGTCTGAGGCTGTTCACTATTCTTCTTCTTATCTTCTACTTGAGACAGTGGATTATCTCGGTTCAGATTACTAGAAGGCTGTAAAACTCTATCTCAACTCAAAGCAAAGCAAGAGATTGGATGGTTTGGGTTCAGTAATGTCAAAACCAGACTCACTAAAGGGATAGCTAATTCCGATAACTACAAAGCCTTTTCAACCAAATCAGAAAATAAAAATCACTCCTGTTTTCCAGACAAGAAGGACAAATGAAAACTGGCTGTCAAGGTATGACATAGAACCTTCAACTGCTGGCCAGGGAAGGCTGCAATAAGGCAGAAGAGAAAGACCATGGGATAAAGACTGATCCCGCTGCCCTTCTCCAGCCCACTCCGGCCCCGGCTGGAGCCAGCGTGCTGACCCTGGACTGCTTTGGGAACACACACAGGCAGCAAATGGCTCCCCTCCAAGTTTGCAGCCAAACATGTTTCCCTCCTCCTTGCCTTCTAATTGATATCCCAAATCAGAAACCTTGAGCTTGTCTTTAAACATGAGCATAATCTCAGGCTCAGACAACTGATCCTCCAGCAGGAACACACAGACAGGCAGTGATCAGCTCCAGCAGTGAACCAGAGTCATGAACAAGTCATGGAAATGGCATTTCACAGTACTGACTGTCAGGTTCTGTGATATATAATTTCATGGAGCACTTTGTTTTGCCCAGCCATCTAAGTTTCAAAAGCAAAATTGAAGCTTTCTTCTAGCCAGAAAGATATCAGTGAGTGCACATAAGTACAACAACTGTAGTTTAAGTCACGTAATTCAACAGTGCCATTACAGCAAACTCCTGATAACAGGCCCCAACCAGTACCTATTAATTCAAGTCAATGAGGTAATGTAGAAGAAAAAGAAATATGAAAATATGGCAGAAAACACAAGTACTTCTGAAATGTACTCTAACTCTGGAAGCTTCAAAATATTAAAGAAATACTTTCCCATCCAGTTTCGTTGATAGCAGCATTTGAAGAATCCTCTTTCAGCAAAAAGTTGACAGTTTGCAAGGTTTTGAGGGTTTTTTTTCCTCCTACTTTTGCTTTCAAACTATCCATGATACAGCACAGCATCACAGTGGCACTGTGTTAAGGGGATTGAATCCTCTGTTACTTTAAGCCTGAAGATTCTTCACACTTTTAGCCTCATCCTTATTCAGTGATGGGAAGGGAAATAATCTGTCTTAGATTTTACTCCTCATTTCAAAATACCAAAACCATCCAAACAAGAACTGCTTGTGTACAGGGCAAAGTCTTTGTTTTGACTGGCACCCAGGTGGAATTATGACATACTATCATCAAAGCAAACTGCAGATTATGGGGTGAGCAAAACGAGTTTTCTCAGTTTTCCAAGTTTTCTCATCATATAAATATCTTTGTAATTAAACAGGTAAAATACAGATGCATTAAAACCTTGGAACCAATGTAGTAAATTGATTTTTAAAAATTAACTGCCATCCACACAGAAGATGTTTCCTGAGCATGTGAAAAGAATATGTAACTTTATTACACATATGCTTTTAAATACCATTCTATCAGGTTTTGTGGATATGTACACACATAACAGAAATATTTAACACATCCACATCATGGTCACACATGTGCACAAATACACTGTTCTGCAGTGGAAGAATGCACTTCCTCTGCATAGTTCTGTGTGGGAACTACTAATCTGTTATCAATTTCATCTCTTAGCATAAAGACTTTTCTTGGTGCCATGGAAAGAGGCGCAGTTCTGAGCCTTCAAAAAGTTGGAGCACCAAATTAAGAGTATAGCCCTAACATTGCATAGAAATCTTTGGGCTCATTTCTTGAGAGAAACGGGAACAACAACAACAAAAAAGATGTCATGGCTTTGTAGTTATTAAACACAGACATTAAGAGTAGAAATTTGAAATATTTCTGTAAGCTTATAAAGACTTGGAAGATGCAACAAACTAATTTGAATTGGGTAACACAAAACAAACATTGGGCACACACCAAAAGAGAGTCTTCCTGAAAGTCATCACCTCTCCCTGCTGCACATCACCACCTTGGTAAGATGAATAGGGCAGCCAGACACTGTCACTGTATCTTCAAATCAATAATGTAACAGGTAAGGACAAAGAGTGAAGATTTTTAGCCAAAATGCAAATAAGAAATGCTATATTTTGAAAAGTCTGGTTTTCATCAACTTTGACCTCAATCCGTTTCTTACCTCTCAAACATTTGCTTTTCATAATTCCACTTTTCTAACAAAGCTCTCCCAAAGTCCTCTAATCGATGTGTATTTATAAAGCCACACAGGTCCTTTGTTGAAGCTTCTATTCTAATCTGAGAACTTTAATTTTCGGAGAAGCCAATTCCTTCGTGGTACGGAAACATCAAGATGAAGGTTCAGTGAACCCAAGGTCAATAAGTCACGCATTTCTTTTGACTAGTATTTGTTCTTGACAAGCAGGCTGCTCACAAATCCCTTTTGCAAGTTTAAGGCTCTGTGTAGCCTGCAGAGACAAAATTAGAATATAAACATCTACTCACTAGAGAAAACAAGGGAGTTATTGTCACTGTAAAGAAGGAGACATCTAAACCATACCCCCTCTGCATTAATTCCATTATTGTGCACAGGCAAGATGACAGTTATACCACCAAGTAAACTGCAGTTATCTACTCAAATGATCATTTAATGTTCTTTATTTTACTTTTTCTAAGGAAAATTGATTTCTTGCTATTTATGTTCGGGGTATTTCATTGTGCTGTGATTATAAACTAGACTGAATGCATTTCCACCGACTCCCTGCAAAGTGTGTTTTACAGCCCTTCCTGTTTGTACAATTCAAGATGTCTTTTTTAATTGCCAGTCTGTTTTTTAAAGTAGGATGCATGCTTGTTTGTTTACTCAGAAGCTCTGAGAGAGCCAGGCTGGACTCCAGTCTCCCAACAGGCTGCTGTGAAATATGGAAGGAAATATCCCCAATAACGGTGTCTGCTATGCAAACGACAAAACCGCCTACAGCCCATTAAACTTCATCAAGGCTTTGCAGATCTCTGAAATTTAACTTGTAAGGCCAATTCCTGGAGTGGGTTGTGGGTCATAGCTGTCACTTGTATCCCATCAGGTGCTCTCTTCCATTCTGCTGGGAGGGTTTCCAGCCTGAGTGGACGGTGCAGAACAGCACAGCTGGAGCTGGCCGAGGTTACGCAGCAGCAGCACCAGGACCGAACCCACATCACCGGATCCTTTCTCCCACACACCCAATCAGCCCCTTATCTCTGCCCTGCCAGTGCACAGAAATAAAGTGAAATGACAATTCAGGGAGTGCTGCAGCAAGTGGCGTTGGAGCTGATGGAACAGCAAGGCATGGCTGAGCTCAGCTGCCAGACCACGCCGCTCCACGTGTGACACCGGCACCGTGCTGAGCCGGGTTTATCAGGGAATTCGCTCAAATTATCTCATCTTTGAGGAAATTAAGTGATCCCTCACTTGAGAAAGTGCAAACTTTCCACCTCTCATCTAGTTAGTTCACCCACCCCCAGGCTGAGAGCCTTTGAAGGAGAGACGCTAAGGCTCAGGTTGTGAAACACGTTCAACATCCTGTGAGTATTCTTTTTTCCTTATTTTCTTCCCACATCTCAGTATGTAAAACCTTATTGCTGTGGAAATAAAGGTGTGAAAAATCAATCAGGGACCTTTGCAAGCTATAAAAAACCTAACGGAGCATTACAGGTTTACCACCAGCACTTAAAAAGAAGCTTTCTGCAAAACCGTGTGGGAGATATTCCCCATGACACGAGGATTTTGATGGACATACACCGTATTTTGCATAATCCAGCAACTATTTACCTAGAAAACCACAGTCACCTACACAAACACATAGCTCTACAAATATTATTTTACTGCTGCCCTGGACATCTTTAGCATCCCCCAGACAACCTTGAAACACTCAGGAAGAGGGGGATCTTGGCAGCTGGAAAGTTGACAGACACACACACCCCCTAACCCCAGCTACAAGGCATTTTCTTGGCTGCCCATACAGAAAATTCATGAAAACTGCAGCGAAGAGCGTGGAACAGAGGTCAGCAAAAATACAAGAGTCACTCCATCAGCATGAGTGTCAGCCCTTCGCTGACTGCAAAAAGTAAGTTCATCACAGCTTAACAGGGACAAATCTACATCTGAACGAATTAAAAGTGAATAAACTCACCTTAACCCAGTCTTGCAAACCCTGCTCTCCTAATTCGCAGCTGCCCAGACTGGAGAGTGTTATGACACCTTGGCAGGACACGTTTAATCAGCAGCATGACCTGACCTGCTCTGCAGGGAGAGCCCTTTGTGTCCACATTCCAGCCCTGACCTGTGCTGCAGCATTGCTGGCGCTTACTCTGCCGTTACCGCGCACTGCTCCGTCCCAGGAGTGGCGCATCCCGGGCGCACGGGCCATTACCCCTCTCTGAGCTCAAAGCAGCACCAGCTGCCTCCAAACACCCCCACCACGCTCCTCTTTTGGTCAGACAGAAGCTCACCAGCACTCTCAGTAATGCCTTTCAAATTCCCAGCCGTGGCTTTTTAATGGACCCTCCCTCAAACAACCACTGCTCCTAGCAGCAGCCTCTTTGCTGGCGAGATGTGCTTCCCAGAATTCTCAAAGGCAAAGAGCTGAAGAGGGGGCTTGTCTGCACCAGACAAGCACATTAAGCTCTGCATGAGTCTGTGTGTGCACTCTATTCTGCAGACAAGTCATTAGCTGAGCTATTTTCCAGTCAGATTAAGAAGGAAAATCCCAGAATTATAAAGTTGAACTTGCAGGGCCTGATTCTCTGCTGGATTGGATAATTCCAGTGAAAATTTCAGATAAAGCAAGTGTAAGACAATGCTACATGAGAACCAACCTCATTGAAATCACCAGGACTGTCCCTCAGCTTTTAAAGGACCATCTCATTCCTTGAAAGTGAAGCTGTTCCCAAGAGAGGTCCAATTGCAAGTGAGAACTACAGGGAGTTGTGAGAAAACAATTCTCCCAGGCTTGGATTTGCTTTGGGGATAAATCCTCACGTCTCTTGGTCACAGCTCCACTTCTCCCAGGTTTGTGAGGAAGCTCAGAGTGCTGATGGTACTGAGCTCATGTAAGTGTCAGTTATTTTGGAATCTCTCCAGAGAGAAATATTTTGACAGTCATATTCTGTTCATTATTCTTCCAAGAGAGGAAACACGCACGTCGTTATCTAAAGGAGTACAGTCAGCCCACCATGCTCTTGCCTGACTGGCTTACTTATCTTGATAAATGCCGGCTAAGATCAGGACTTAGTGCCATTAGATGTGTCTAAAACATGAAGCTGTCATTACTGTGTCAGCACCAAGGACTGTTTCCAACCGTGATAATGGTGGGGCCACGTTTTGAACAAAGACAGATTTGAGTCTGCAATGGCCTGCCACACCAGCTGGTTCCCATTACCGCACAGAGACCTTTTGCTCATGATTATGAGCTTCGCCATTTCTTTCTTTTTAATTGGAAACCAGAAATATCCTCCCCATCTATGACTCATATTGGACCTAGCAAACGGTTACCTCATGGTAAGGGGCTGGCGGGGTTGGAGTCTGCAGCAGTTCAAAGATGTGTTTGATGCAAAGCCTGAAGAGCAGCGGGTGAAGAGCTCCAGACTGCAACCGGCTCTGCCGCACGGATCCCGCATCCCGATCCTCCCACGCTGCCAAAGCTCCAGCAGCACAGGCACCACGTAAGCAGGGCTGATGACACACAACGCTGATGCAAGAACACATCTCTGGAACACCTTTTTGACACTGCTCAGCTCTGAGGGGAGTAGTTTCATACCAACAGCAAATGGAAAAGGACTCGAATTCATTCCGACCTGACTCAGCCCAACATTTAAGCAAAACGCTTAAGTACTTCCCTGTCCAGCAAAGCACTTAAGTATGTGGTTTAATTTATAAAGGTAAATGTTTCTGTGCTTTGGACTGTTGAACTGGCAGCTATTACATGATTACACCAACTACTATGTATGTACATATAATTATATATAGACAACTGTTGTTAAAAATATATCTATAGCTGGTTTTAATCTCAGGTTTAAGGGATTCTCAGTGGGTTTGTAGAAATTACATAGCCCTGCAAACAAACATAATTACATACATCATTCAGTTGCTTTCCATTTTCCTAGCAGAGATCTGTCCCTGCAAGGCAGCAGCCTGTGCTTTATTCCCCTAAGCAGCACCTGAAGCTGCGTCGTGTTTCTGTTCCCACCAGACGGAGTGCAGAAGATTCCACATGAATATAGATTTAAGACTTGCAGCTTGAAAATGTGCAATGTCAAGTGTCCCACTGTGTTTTACTGAGTTGGCTGTGGCAATATCTGCTACCCGGTGCAGCGTGATCATTTCAGACTTTAATCCTGCCTAATCCCGTTCTGCAGGGTTTCATATTCCCTCCCATCCTCTTTGCCTGACAGTTTTGACACCTGTACCACACACATGACATTGCTTATATTGAAAATTAAGATCATCTGGGCATCTTAGACTAAGGACTTTTCCTGACCACTGGGTTTGTCTGGGACCCAAAACCCAGCACCTTGTGTTCTCACTTTGGAGTTCTGTCCAATCTCACCTCAAGCCATTTAAATTCGGTTGTGCTGAGAACTCCCCACATTTTGCTCAGTTTACACTTCAGTTGGTGGCATCTCTTATTTACTCTACATTGTAATGCAAATAGTTTGCAGCTATTCAGCATAACAAAACCATGATTTCAGGAGAAGCAGAAATCATTTGCCTCTTCTTTTGATTTTCTTCCCCCCCCCCTCATAACAAAGCAACAACTTACCATCCCTAAAATAAAACCAGTAAGAAAAAGAAATGTAATTAATTTCCTAGTAAACAGATGCAGCATTAGAGGAGATTCGTTGAACTGTCTCACTGGAGCTGCAGGGTTAACATCAGGTGGAAGCCTGGCCCTTCCTTGATTAGGAGCTGCCAGTTTTGGAGCAGGCTCTGGGCATCCTCCTCCCCTGAGGAAGGGAAGTGCTCTTTAGGTGCCCAGACACCGCAGAGGCCACAACCTTGTTGTGATTCTCTAACAGCCAAGTTTCACGGTTTTTAAGTGTTTCACTTCCATAAAGAAGGTAATAAAGCCTCCTGAAATGAGGAGAGAGACGAACCCACAATGAGCACAAGACTTAAAGGGGAGACGGTAAGATGGTCTCGTAAACAACTTAGAGTGGAGACACCGTGCTGCACACTACTGATGCTCCAGCCCCAGAAAAATGACAAGGCTCCTGAAAACAGCCGTGGGCACTGCAATGTGAAAATGAACGTCAGAGACTGCAAGGGCATCGTTTCAAAAGCTAGATATGTATCTTAGAGCTGTCTTCAGGGCAAGTATAATTCAGCAAACCAAAGAGAAAGAAAATAACCTTGTTCAGAATATGGCAACTTGTGATCTCAAGTGGGCAGCAGTAAGGAAGGAAATTGTTATTTACTACCCCCACAATGCCTAACAGGCCCTCATTTGAGGTAAAACCTGCAAAGGTATCTTAAGGACCAAGCAGAAAGTTTCAAATGGAAAGCTCCTGAGTCTATATTCAGTAAGAGCTTTCAAAGCCACATGGGTGTCAGCCCAAGGTTTTAGGGTAAAACTTTCAATAGCTTGTAAGACAAACTGTTTGCAACCTCCTCAGCTGAATGACAATAAGACCTGGTACTTCTCTTCTTTAGACTCTGAAAACTGAGGTGTTTCAGGGCCGTTCCATTAAGCTCAAAGGGCTCAAGGGATTCACTGACAGTGAGCACCTAGATAAGAATCTCACACCTCATATTTGGAGGGAACCGCAGAGGAGAGGAAGGATGGCCCACAGTCTTTGCTGTTAGCTGGGATGGGGAAGTCAGAGTTCATTTCCCTGGTCTGATACCAGCTATGAGCCACGCTTCCTCCTTCTGCTTGGATATCTCATCTGTGCATCAGAAAGACTGGGCTAACTGCAATCCTTAACCTTCCAGACTGCTGGTAATTAGCTACTGCAAGCTTCCCAGTCCCACAGAGGCCTCAAACTAGAAGTGATCCAACACATGATGGGTCAGAACAGAATGGATTTTACCACAAAAGCAGCCGTGGATATCTCAGGCAGGGGTTGAATGCAGCTAACATGCTCCAAAACCATTCTGCTATCATATGTTGTCACTATTCAACAACTAAAAAATATCGATTTTTATGCCTTGAACTTTCTTCTTTTGACAAAGCACTTTTGCTGAGAATTTTGGAAGGTTGCTACACTACTTTTACTTTGTTCAAGTGTCCCTGGTGACAACCATATCCTGGAGTGTATTAGAGTTTAAAAATACAGCAGCAAGATAAGCAGTGGCAGGAAGATAGAGGAATTCAGAACTTTGAGACTCAGAAGAAAAGATATTTCTAATCTCTGCTGAAAATATAAGACAAAGTGGATAAGGCAGACAAGCACGAGGAGACTGTTACAAACAGGAGAGGTTGGAAAGAAGGAAAGGAGGAAGGGAGGGGGAGCTTCTCACACCAGCAAGTGAGCTTGATAGCAAGATGAGAGAGAGGTCACAGCAAGACAAGTAGAGCAAGCGAGGAGAGCTCCACAGAGATACAGCCTAGAAGACAGGTCAGGGCAAGTCAGTGTCTATGGTTTGCTTTGTTCTTATTTTTGGCTTTCCACATACTTTCAAAATGAGAGGTTATCAGATAAGATTTGATGGGACACCATTAAGACAAAGTTTTTCCAGCTCTATTGTGTGCATGACATTCCTTCCCCTCTGGTCTCCAGAGATCTCGTACATCTGGGGATGTAATCTGCAAAGCACCAACACAGGACTGCACAGCGATGCTGCCTTTGGTGAGGAATTTGATCAAAGGTGCAATTTGAAGTGGGTGTTTAATGGCCTCATAGTGTTTCTGTACCCTGGGATTGCACAGCCCAGCCTGTAACATACCCTTTTGTGCTACCAACAGGTGCTGGGAAGCGTGCCAATGTCCTCCTCTCACAGAAAGCTTCTGCCTTTCCTGATGGACTCCCCATGCTAAAGGAATTCTAGACCTTCACTGCTGTAAGGCAGGACATTCAGCCACCTCAGCTAAAGAACAATAATTGGTACCAGATGTTGATTTCCTGAGGGTTAAATCTAAAAGAATATAATATATTGGAAGGGAAAAAAAAAAAAAAAAGAAAGAAGTGTGTTTCATAGCAATGCTCTGGGAATTGAGGAGAGATGTAAATGGAAAGGCTGGTTTCCACTGCAGCAGTCAGAAATGCCATATTTCTAAAGGTCAGAAGATTCTGCATAATCAACATGGGAAAAAAATACTGGTGTGGAACACTTGGCAAAAAGAATCAGTAACCATAGAGGTGTATAATAGTATCACCAGTGGTGCTGCCAAGGTGAAAGAGGACCTGATGCTGTTAGCTTGCTGAATACACACTAAGACACCAGCAGATGAGATGGGGGCTGAGGTGGGAGGAAACTATCATTCTAAGATTTCAGCTGCTCTTTTACAGGAACCTACCAATTCCTCCCTTCTCTGTGCTTTCTTTCCATTCACCTTCACACTGAATAATCTCCAACAATTCCATTCTCAAAGCATTTTCCACGTTGCCCACCGTATGCACTACATTCTGAAAATTTATGCCTTGCATCAAAAGTGCTTTAGACTGCTTTAGTTGTAAAGAAGCTCCAGACCTTCCACGGCCACGTGGACTCAGACAGATGGCACCGGAAAACTGCTCAGCACTCCCTTTCTTGCAGAACTTCTCCAATTGACACACACAGGATATCACATTGCCCAGCATAGATAATGCTCCCAACAACCCATCCTTGAGCCATTGGGTTTTATCCCTCTCAGCAGCAGCCAGAGGACACAGGAGGAAACAGAAGCTATGATGCAGTTAAATGTAGGGGCTATGGGAAAATGACAGGAACATGGAAGAGATGGATAAAGATGTCAGAGGTGGAGGGAAATGACAACAGAGGTGTCAGGAAGATGGGAGAGATGAGGATATTGCAAAGCCAAAATGAGAAGTCTGCCAAGACTGCTGCAGCGGAGGAGCACACAGGACTGGACAAACCCCCATTGCTCGTGCAACAGCTCCTCGCTTGCCATTTAATATTCAGTGCTATTTTATAGCAGCAGGATATGCCTGACTCTTCCCCTGCTTTGGAATGTAAATAGCAGCTGTCTGAGCGCTGCTGGTGCAGAGCCTTGCTGCAGGCGGGCTCTGCCTGTGCCACCAGCACGGCCTCGCAGGAGGCAGGAGAAAGCCCAGCCTGTTAATCTTGACAGGGCTTAGGAGGGAGATCAGATTTGAGCAGTTTGGCATCAGGAAGACTTGGATAATTCCAGACGTGCAGAAGAGAGCTCTAAGTACCTAAGGAACCCTCTTGGTGGTGATACTCAGCCGCTTACAGAAGTAGGCGGGAGCAGCCAGGATTATCCTTTAGGATTTGGGTGCCTAAATTCTTCCTTAAGGTCCTCCTTAGGCATCCATTCCTTCCTGTAATTCCAGCACTCAAAAAAAAAAAAAAAAAATTTCACTGCCCCTTGTCTTCCCTATCCATGGTTAAAAACACCTGACTGTCCGAATAAATCCAGGCATCCTGGAGCCTCATTTGCTCTTTGCAGCCTTGCAGCTGACTTCGGTACAGCAGGGTGATACCATAAAACCATAGAACTGTTTAGCTTGGAAAAGGCCTTTAAGACCATTAAGTCCAACAGTTAAACAGAAGATAAATAACAGATAAATAGATAAGAAGATAAATAACCTTCAGAAAGAGGCAACAGTGCAAAAAACAAACAACTATAGCAGGAGATCATGAAAAAACCACAAAAACACTAAGAAAGTTTGATCTACTTCTGTCCTAGTGAAGCAACTCACATCTCTGCTCTGCCCCTGGGATTGCCTTTGGGTTCTCATCAAACTGACCATAGCCACACAATTGAGGTTTTGAGGGCTACTCATAATTTTCCCCTTTTTACTGTAATTTGGCCCCAAGAATCCCTCACAGGAAGCCTTTCTTATATCCTCTCTCTTTCACTAATTATAAAGGAGTAGAAATATTAAGATCCCCTTGCAAGGAACCTGAGGATTCCTGCAGAGCTGGTTTCAATGTAAATCTCCTTAGTAACAAAGGAAATGGAGGGGGGAAGAGAAGGAGTCTGCACAGGATTTGCAGCCTGCTTTTCTAGGGGTGTTTGCTGCCACGCTGTTCCAGAGATGATTCAGCCTCTCCCCGTCAGCACCCCTCACTGCTCCTAACTTCTGGCAAGAATCACCCAAGAGGAATGTGGGTTTTTTTCAAAGTTCTCAATGAGGTATCAGCTGTTCTTTAAAGAGATTATGGTGGGAGCATTCCTAGCACATTGACTCCACTGTGCAGCCAGCCTTGTGATTAAATGGCTCAGCAAAGGTGGTTTCCAAGGATAAACTGTGCCAGGGATGACAACATTTCCTCACCAAAGGGGGGAGAATCTAATAAAAAATAAGGATAGAGGGAAACTGCTCTAGCTCTACAGCTATTATTAGTGTCTCAGAGCATTGTCACTGCTTTGCCTGTGCTGTCAGATGTCACTTTGCATCAGTTCTGGGCAATACTCAGGAGAAAAATGGTGGAACTCATTGAATTCTGCAATGCATGACTGGGCTCCGCAGCAGGGCCGCACAGAGGGTTAAGTGACCTCTTAATGCTGGTGGGAGCACTGCTCAACAAGTTCAAGTGGGCTCTCCAATAATTTATGCAAACACCTTTTTGCATAGACTGGCAATTTATAGTAATTTATCCCTTCTCTCCAGCTGCTCTTGCAAAGCATAAAACAGGTACTTAAAAACAAGTCCCAGCACTCTGTCCTACTGTGCCCTGCAGCTGCTCCCTGCTGAACTAGCAATCCAAATGAGGGGAGAAGGAC
The DNA here is from genome assembly GCA_013397815.1 of Aleadryas rufinucha. Lineage (NCBI taxonomy): Eukaryota > Metazoa > Chordata > Aves > Passeriformes > Aleadryas > Aleadryas rufinucha. Next base: position 639,880 of record VZTH01011337.1, on the reverse strand, counting down.
AACTGAGGCAAGGAAATGACTGATATATGACGGACACTCCAACTTTTGGGCACAGCTGCTTGGAAGCCAAGTCTGGGCCATGAGCAACATACGTAACACAGCCGTACAGCTAAATCCCTACACCCACCCTCTCTGGAAACTTGCTTTTCTATATTCCTTCTACTTCTCAGAGGATCACCCTTTTCATACTCTTTTGTTTTTTGGGGGAGCTTCTCGGCACAAAGCCAAGAGTTTCAGTTCTTCACTGAAACTTTGTCTCAGTGAAGAGCTCCGCACTCAGCAGATGCCGACTCTAATTCTTTCTGCCTTGAGGAAGCACGTTATGAACACCCTCTGCACCCTCAGGAGGAGCCCAGAATCAGCACATGCTCTTTTCCACTGCTCAGGATGACCGAGTGGTTGAGTTCATTCCGCTGATCACGTGGCAGTTCACTTTGAACTCTGTGTACAAGCGAAGTTAATCGGAGCTGACGTGAGACCTACAGACATCCTATAGCATCCTCATTACATGCTTTCAAACGCCTGCCTTTGCTCTGAACTGAAAGCCACAGCCACCAAGAAGAAAGAAACGCATCTAGTTTTCCTTCTGATCTTAGTCACCTGCCAACACAGTTTGTCTGCTCTAGCAGAACACAGGATTGTTTAACGGCCAGCTAAACACAAGTTAAAATGGCAGCTTTGGGGGTGGGGGGAATAAAAAAGAAACAAAACCCCCAGGTGTTAGTGATTTATCAGAATGGGCTAAACCCACACCTTAACATCCAAGCTGTAGACAGATCCTGTATTCCTGAGGTGAATTTTGGGAAGCTAATTTAAGTTCTCCTTTCAAAACATCTATTAGCAATTCGTCACACTTGATGTGACTGGGAGTAATGTCATGCTGACGGCTGCAAGATTTCAGCCAGGCTTGTAGATCAGAGCACCTGATGGATTGCACTTCTAAGTACCTGCACAGCTCTGAAGCTCAAATTGACTGTCTGGCAGTATTCTTTCTGTCCTGCTGCATTGGAAAGCTTGATTTTAAGGAAAACTTTTCATAGTTTTGACCACAGTGTCCAAACCTCAGAACGTAAAAAGCTCCTCATTGAGGAAAAATGGATTTTTATTTTCTGAAGACAACAAAAGACAGCTGCATATACACAGATGCTGTGATGTAACATTAGGAAAATCAGAGAGACTGAAGCCATCTTTGTATGCAGACACACACCTGACTCCCTGGGAGAAGGTAATGCACTGGCATGAATTCTCCATGGTCATCCTGGAGGAGGAAGACAGCTCTGACAGTTGCTTGATGAGACAGATCCCACAGCTCCCATTTCATCAAGGGCCTTGTCCCCTCCATCTGCTGGGCTCTGCTCCATTACAAGTTTATTACTGGCCATGTCCTGCTACCTTGAGAGTCAAAAGCTCCACTAAGCTTTTTTTTTTTTCTGCTAGATCAAATCAGGAATAACTCCAAAACTAGAGGAGAAGGAAATAAAAATATTTGAGCTGTTGAGTACCACCAGGGAACTCTTAGATTAGAAAGCACAAACAGAATGTAATGATCATCCAAAGATGCAAGTGTGGAAGCATACGAATTTCAACTTCAGAATGAATTCTTTGAGAGTTGGGCTCCTTTGTTTCCAAGGTCTGAATTTGTATTACCTATTTTAGCAGCAACGCTACTGGTAATGCTTTTCCCCTTCTCTCAATAAAAAATAGCAATGTCTACTTTAATTTGTTTTCCCTAAGCTGCTGCCTTGGAGCTTTTCAGAGTGACACAGAAGTCTAAGCAAAATTTCACTGACTCCAAAATCTCTTCCTTTGGTTTAATCACAGTTAAAGCTTGAGCAACAAGCACACAAAGGCTACCTCAAGTGTAAAAAAATAAAAGGGTGAAGTAGTACATCAAGTGCATCAGAAGTCTGCCAGGCAGAAAGCAAATGGCTAAATTTATAGAGGTGGTTCCTGCTAACAGAAGAGCTGCTCAGCCCCAGCTATTTCATTACTATTGCACTAGAGGGTCCTAGGGACGGTTTTTTTTGAGGTGTAGGCAATTCAGAGAGCTGAAACAGCACTGTAATTTGGCCTATGAAAAATGAGTAGGTGTTCACAGTTCATTTCCCAACAGAGAAAGTCATGCACATCACAGAAACCATCATCATGCACAGAACTAATAGCTGCCCTGCTCAGCAGGCACACCCATGCACATTACGGCAGCCTTGCAGTGCCCCAGCTCTCACCACAGAAGAACAAGAGACTTTGGTTGGCAGCGCTGCCAGCAAAGCACCTTTGTTCTCAGCTCTACAGACAGGTGAAAAAACATAGCAGTGCTATAAGTGAGTAAATACGAACAACCAACACCAGACTCCCGAAACCACAAAACAAATTGAAAACTGTGGAACATTCCCAAAGAAATCCCCTGCTCCCAGCTGAACTGGAATAAAAACACACTGAGAGAGTCATAAACACAAAGTGAAAAACTCGAGGGTGTGGGGGAGAGGATGCAAAGGTAACAAAATGTTGGATAAATGGACTAAAACCCGCTGCTGCTTATCAGAATGAGCAACATCAGCTGTGGTTAAAGGGCAATGGCTGGACAGGACGTGGTATTGTCACATTCATGTTGTAGGCAAAGGAGAGGGCAAGGCTTGGGAGCAACAGAGCACCAGTTCTTGGGATTCCAACAATCAGTTATGAGCCTACACAGGGACTCTGCCCTAAACCCATGCAAAGTCTCAGAAAACCTCAGGACCCCTCTAGAAGACCATTGGACTGATTTCTGCTTGGATATTGCCAAAATAAACCCAAGTCAAAATTAGACGTGGCTGAGTCCAATTTCACCTTGATTAGTATTTACATAACAGGCAGGGAAACATAAGAGGAGCACATAAATAATGCACTGTTTGTTGCAGGCCTGTCAGGAGGAGAGTTCTCAGCCCTGGTATTGTTCTGCACACACCAGCTCCCTGTGCAGAAACCCCAAATCTTCCCTCTGTGCACAGAAGTAAACTTCCAGAAGCTGAGTCACACAGGCTGGGGTGCAGACTCAGGCTTTGCTACACCAGAGGGTCAGACAGCTGCATTCCAGAGCCCCACAAGAAATACACAGGGAGCTCCCAGATCTAGTTAATTTTGAAGACATTCTCCATTCCCTTCTTTCCTTCTAGTGGACTTGACATTGATGACAACAGTCCCAGAAATGCAAACATGGGAGAGGCTGATTGTTGAGTTTTTCCTCCTGTTACGGTACCACTGCTTATCCACCCAGTCTTAACACAAGTTGGGGGACTGCAAAACAAAATTATTACCTAGGAATGACTCAGTACCACCAGTTTCTAAGGCAGCTGCACAATACAGTATTACTCAACAGCCACAAGCTGTTGGTGCCACCTGCGAGAATAAAGTGAGAATAGTTTCTCTTCCCTATTCTCATTCCTTTCATGTTGGAAGCAGGGTTTAACTTCATGCCCAGTCCACAAAGGTAAAGGTGAAGGGCATCTGGACACTTTTTCTTTATTATACCTTGATGAACATTGTTAAGAAAATAATTCCAATACTTTCTTTGAAGAGACTTTTCCACTTCAACTTACACTACTCTGAACTTCTGGATTTTTTAAAGGACACCATGATCCCCCACCACACTTCTCCCCAAAGCACCAGCTGTATCTGATCCTGGTTTGCAAGGTCCTGGGAAGCATCTGCAGACGTTCAACCAGAGCGATAGAAAATGGCCACGTGGCAAAGCAACCATCAGATGCCACCACATGTTGGAAGCTACAGCGTTCCTCTGCAGGTTTACAGCCCTAAAGCTGCAAGTTTACAGCCCTTAGCTGTAAGCTAAGTAGCTGAGGGTATCCCCAGTGGCAAGAGGAATCTGAAGTGTCCAACACAGCAACTATCCCCTGATAAGACACTCATACTGAGCTAGCAAGAGAGGTAGCTCAAAGATTCAGCATCACTATTTTCCTGATGCATCAATGTCTCATAAGGTTGCAGCAAATGAATGTCATCCTCAAGCATACTGTTAGGAAAGATTGCTTAAAATTAATTAGCTCAGTAACAATGGCCTGTCATTATGCTACTAAGTCACCAGCACGAGCACATAAGTTACAGTGACAGCTCAGGGTATAAAATAAGTGCCTTTATATCGAAATTTGCAAAGTGCTTAGCAGTCAAATGCCAATCTATTCACTTCTGGTAATATTGCATAGTTTCCTCTTAATAGACTGCTCCAAACTCCCACACAAAGATATGACTTATTTTACTACAGAGAGGTCTTTCTACTTCATACACTGTCCATGCACAAATATAGAAAGCTTTTTAAAGTGCATTTATTTCTACAGTGTTGATTCATTCCACATCAAGATGAATGTGAGATTTAGAACATGACTTTAGAAAAAGCTGAAGGTAATGGAACAAAAACTCTCTCTTGGGCGACTTAGCCAGGGATGCATGATAAACTGAAGGTAAGGACCGGATTTCGAGGGGCAAGAACATCAGCAGTTCCCACATGCAGCACTTTACAAGATTTCCCCAGTAGAGAAGGAAATAGTTATTGCTATAATTATTTCATAGTTCCAGTCAGCTGCATTCAGTTGTACTGTTATATTCCAATGGCAGGAAAATGGAATACAGTAAACTATAAATATCTGTCAGAATTCCTTTGAAAGGACAACAGTTAATTGCATAGCTTGATCTCCTGCCGTGCAGAGCTTGCATTTCAGGTTAGAAAGGTACAGATTGTTATTGATTTAATTCTCTTGAAACATGTGTGGTATAAAACTGTTCAAAAGACTTATGGGGGAGAAATATATGCTTCCAAAGGAAGTCCTACAGCACAAGACTGTGGCAGACTACCTTCTTGTAAAATGCTTTCTGAAATTCAATACATTCCCTTCCAAAGGCCCTCACAGCCCCCTCAATAAATTGAGGCTCCTTACTTCATTTGCAGAAGTAAAATTAAATCAGTGAATCAGATGAAGGACAACAAAAGATTAGCAATAGTATGAGGTGCACGTGAAAAATAATTCTCTGTGTTAAGAATAATTCAGTCCTTATTACACACTCTCTAACAGAGAGTGAGCCATTCCCATCTTGGCTGTTTTCTTTCCATCTAACTTCCAGTTCTACCTTTCTCTTTGCAAAATGATTCCAGGCAGTCAAGCCAATACTTTGGACTATTATATTCTCCTGCCTTTGAATCCATTTCTGATTTGGCTCGTGCAAAGTTGGTCTCGTGACCCAAAGACACCAGGACATACAAGCATGCAGTAATTAGGTAAGCCTCGTCCATTCTGGGAATAAATTTCCCATTATAGGCATGGACAGCAGTGAAGGTGAAGCCCTGTTTAACACTTGTCCAGCTCATCTACTTGCCACGAAGGGTAACCTGACCCAGTGTAAATTATGTATCATTGTGATTTTGCCAGCCTCCCTTAGTGCTTAGCCTGCTGCTGGTACACAGAGAGCCAAAATCCCACTGCAGGGAAGCCTTTATTAACAAGTTACACAGCTACTAGTAAATTGCTTACTCCCAGATTCTGTAATTAAGATGACACATCTTCCTGACGATTGCTTTAAAGAGACAAAATATTAGTGGAAGAAATGCTGCAGAAATGTTTCAGCACCTGTTTATCATGACCATGTGTTAAGCTCCGTTTGCACACCCTGCCAGCCTTTATTAGGAGAGCTCTGCAAGCCGCAGACTGCCAAATATACCTTCTCTGAATCAGTTTTTACTAGCTTTCTCTTCACTTTCCAGGCTTAGGACAGAAAACCATACCTACAGTCTTAACCTTTAGGTTTCCCAAGGTGGGTGGGAAACCTTGAGTGACGTTTTTTTGTTGTTCATTTGGGAATTTTTAATATTGTTTTCTTTGAAGTATTAGCTGACTAATAATATGCACTGAGGGATCAAAGTGAAATGTATTGCTTTAACAAATCTAAGAGTGAATTGAGCACAACCTACAAGATACCTGGAAGCAGAAGCAGCTTCTACCCACGGAAAATTTCTAACACTTTGCAACAGTTGCACCCAATAAAACTGAAAAGATTGTCACTTTTATTCACCCCTGAACACCGAGCACTGGAGACGGCGGCTGTGCACTCGCAGCGTTCCAAAGGCAAGAAAAAGAATCATTACATAGATGACTGAGCCCAACAGGATTTAGGCACCCCCAGCCAAGCGAGACCCAGCGTTAGCTGGCGATGGCTGCGCTGCGGGGCCTGACAGCAGACACGGCGCTCTGCAGGCTTGTCCCACATGAGGCAAGAGGAGCTCTGAGCCCCCCCAAACCCAGCCCATGTGCAGGCAAATCCCAGGCACCGAGCATCCCCTTCCTACGGCAGCGGGAAGCAGCCGCAGCCTGCCCACACCGAACCCAAGGGAGAGCAGACAGGCAGAAATACAGGCAGGTATGGGGAGGGTGGGGAAAGTTTCAGTGAGATGAAGTAGGCAAGAAGGAATCTCTGGAGCAGAAGGGAAAAAAAAAAAATTAGAGAGAGATGTAAGATAACAGACAGCAAATGCAGGCAGGATGTAAATGGGGAATTCTTCCAACAGATTTTTACCACACAGGATCTCGGGAAGCTCACTGGTGCATAGGTGAGGAATACAGTGTCCTGAAGACATCATGGGAGAGGAACACTGGGCTTTTGTCTCTTGAGCTCCATTTCTGTGGCTTAAAGCAAGGACAAAGATAATAACATCCTGTCCTGAAACAATTTCAGGAGCTAAATAGAGTACCTACACTTAAGTAAAATTAAGCTATTGTTATTAACTCTCACCTTCTCTCACCCATGGTACCAGATGAAAAAGACAGTTTTTCTGAAGGATAAAAAAAAAGCAAAAAAGCATCGTAAGAACTACCATTCACATTGCTATTACCTATAATAGCATAAATCCTCAATATCTGACTATTACAGATAGAAGACTTGAACTCCTTCTCTTTCTTATAAAAATTCCCTCTCCTTTGCCCACTCGGAACAAAGGCAGGCAATTCCTTCCTCACACCCTGGCTGTGAGGTGAGTTGGGACAGAAAGCCCTGCTCCCCACACACCTGCCTGGCAGGAAGGCTGAGTGCCCCAGAGTTGCTACAGCTGGGCTGGGAAGAGGGGCTGTACCTTCCAGCCCCTCCTTTATGACTCCTCAGAGCAGCAAAATCACCCAATGTCAGCATATGGAAGCGATTAGTCAATGAGGGGAGGGTCACATCCAGCCCTCTAAGCATTGATTGCAAGCTCACAGTTTCTCCCAAAGGCAAAAAAAAAAAAGTGTACTTGAACCCTTAGAGCAGATAGGCTGAAGCTGATTTATTGGGGTGATTTAGATCTGTTAAAACAAATTTAATTTTGAATACAATTTTATATCAATTAACGGAGTCTCACAAGTGTAGCCATTAAGGAATCTCTTTCCAAAACCAAAGCCAAATATTCAAGATTTATGAGACTGACTTGCCATATTGGAAGTAACTAATTATTCGTAATGATTCTTTGTACTCTGACAGTGATTATGTATTTTCAGTGCAAATGACCATGATGAAGCAAGTGATAAAGGCAGCCCATGTTTGTGAAAGGGATACCAAGCAGTTAAGGCCTGATTGTTTTGGCAAAGTATTGGGGTAGCAGGGAAAGAAACGACAGAAAACAACTAAGCCCATCGACACAAAACCCAGCTTATTTAACACCCTGAAGTGTCTCCTGGTGCATGTCAGAGCTGTAATGAAAGTCTGTGGTCTCTTTTTATTGCCTTAAGCAATTTTGTATTCAGTTTATTTACTGTGACCTTTTGGTTGTCCTTCCACCTCGGACATGACAGTCTTTAACAAAGCAAAGCCTCGCGGACTCAGCTTGCAGCATTTGCAACAGATTGTGGAGTGTGTTTGGGGTGAGAGGAACAACGCAGATTTGGGGCACGATTCTCATTTGCATAGAATTATCTTCACCTCACTCTGATAGCACTGGGCAGAAAATGTACAGTTGTAACCCTGCTTCCACCTCCGCTGGATGAAGGAAATGTCTCTGGATTACTCTCCCCTGAATAAAGTACCTGTGAATCGAAAATGATAGTTACACAGGGATTGGGTAGATTTTCACGTTGCTTCAGGCTACAGAGAATACAAAAGCACCGCCTTTCTCCTTTTTCATGACTTCCAGTACTGCCCCAGACACAGGAACAGAGTAATTGAGAACAAAGTCCCTGTTCCAGTGAGGTGCTCAGTGCCAGCAAGGTTAATGTCCAGGGGCAGGTTGGTGGCAGGAGCAATGCCACGTTTACTGCTATGGTTGCTGCTGCTCTGATGCCACACTCACTCGAGCTATGAACGAGGGTCTGATTTCTGATCCTCAAAAGGCAAAGGCATAGCAAGCTGGTCATTAAAATCTGCAGCAGCATGCATGTGATTAAAATGTTAATGTCAATATTGTAATCAAGGTCTGACTCACAGGACAGCTGGTGAGAGACTTGATCTGTGTTGCTTAGCCCCAGTCACCTGACGCAGAGCGGGGTTACAGAACGGTTGTGCCCCATCACATGGCAGGGATTGGCATTCACTGGCTCATGTGGCGAGCTGGAGCCTGGCTGCTGGAAGCTGACAATCAGCTCAAACCCAGGTCCAATATTGATAAGTTCAGCTGTGCCTGCACTCCAGCAAGAGGAAAGCTTTTCAATAAATTTGCTTGGCATCACCTGAGCTGCAGCTCTGCTGCAAAGGCACTCGTGTCTCCTGCCCACCTGCAGTGCTGCTCCTGGGTTGTCCTGTCCCCTGGCCTCACTTGCCCATCTCTCTTGCTTTTGGAATTTTCTGTGCTAGTTTCTATCCAGTTGAGTTTTAGACATTTAAGCCTGTGGTAAATTTTGCCTGATGTTGTCTGAGCACCAAAAGGGCTATAGTCTGCAAAGCTTCTTTTCAGTAAATTCAGGATTAATGAAGAAGGCCTCTCCATTGTTGGAATGTCTAATACAATTATCCACTGAATGAATGGACTAGGCAGCAGTGGAGGGCTCCCAGGTTTGTGGCAGGGAATTGTCTGTTTTAACATCCATCTGTTTTCATTCCCTCTGATCCATTATCATTCACCTAGAGTTATAACATGATGAATATCATTGTGCGGAATGCCATTTGATGCTGGGGGGAAACAAAACCACTGTAGGTCTGCCTTCTATTGAAAACACAAAATTGCCTTGGTGGAAGGAAAGGCATGATTGATTCAGAGATGCTGTTTCAAGCAGAGGCATCCTTTCCCATGTGGACTGTTTGATTTTGTTAATTCCTTTGGATGACCCTTCTGCTGCATCTTTCAACAAGAAAAAATATATATACAAAAATGAGAATAACTATGGACAATCATAGTGCTGCTGAATTTGTGGAGTTAATTGAAAAAAATAATGGTATTCACAACTTTCCCCAGAAGGCACCTTTGGTTTACATTCCCACTGACATTAAACTCCTGTACGTAAACACGGGATGAGAATCTTGATGACCCTGCTGACAGGAAATAAAGAAAGGAACTTTACAGGCAATTTCCACTGTCCTTGTTGGTCAGCAAATTTGGAAGTGAATGAAATAAAGAGAACTAGAAATGCATATTAATGATGGAGGGCCTATAGCACAACGGGAGTGAGATGAGCACTAGCAAGAGAAACTGTTAAAAATGCCCCAATTTATCTTTTTAAATGATTTACCCTTACAATGTACTTATAAGCAACATAGAAATTACCTTGTAAATAAAAGGACAGGCTCACCAGTGTAAAAATAACTTGGTGAACTCAGTGTAAATACTTGTTTCTAGAAAGTGTCCCTTAAAATACCAGTAAAGCAAATACAGTTGTTAAACCCAATCCATTGTTTAACTGGGTGTATCAAAACTGAGACCTTTCATTAACAACCATCCCCTGGATCTTGGTTGTGCTTTTCACATACCATACATTTAAAAAATACTACAGTGTCACTTAATGAAACAGGAGAAGAAATACCCTTTGGAAATCCACAGTCCAGCAAAATCCAGGGCAGATAACCGTCCCCACTAGCCTGTAATTACCTGAGAAAGCAGCTAGATTTAGCTATCTTCCTTCTTTAATTGGCACGCAAAAGATTATAGGATTTTATTAGGACACAAATGACACCGATACGAGTGTGATTGAGGCATGCAATGCATGACTGACTATTTGCATTAAGAGGCTTTGCACTACACATGGGATTTCTACCTTTGGTTTTAAATGGCTTAAATTTAAGTGACGTTTCTATGCTACATTTTAAGAGGATGATATTTATTTTAGCACTTGTCTAAGCGAGGTAGGGCAACGCTGTTGCCACACACCAGAAACCCTTCTCAAAGCCTGTTTGGGCCAGGTGGAAGGGGGTTAATTTTTGACTACTCTGTTGTTACAATTAGATCAGGAACGTAAAGAAAATGAAGGAATGATGGGCATTGAAGTGCCCACATTGAAACATTTGATGAGGGTGTTAGACACCCAGCTGCCAGCCTGCCACTTCTGGGGACACGAGCCTCATGAAGCCACCATCCCTGGCGATGACTGAACTGGAACACAGTTCAGTGGGAGCACATAGCAGGAGATCTTTTGCCTTCCCTTTCTTCCACGGCTCCCACTAACTCTGAATTTCCTTCATGGATTTTTTCCCTTACAGATGAATCTCAGTGGACTTCTTTAGGTTTTATTTCACAACATCTTTCTAATGTCTCTCACATCCAGAACTAAAGGCTAGCTCCCAGGAAAGGTGAAAGCAGCTGAAGATGTAAGGAATTAAGCAGAGTCAGTCCAACAGAGCAAAGCCAGCCCCACACAAGGAAGGAAGGGAGTACCCAGAAGTGATGGTAACATGCTGCAATATCTGACTATGTGCAATAAAAGGTGATAACAGGAGGATTAAGTCCTGCTACCATTGCGATATGTAGGACAGCCCCGTGCAGGAGCCCTGATCCAGGCACACCTTCCTCAGTGCTGTCCTTGGGACCGGGCACTGCACTGCTGCTCAGTCAGCCACCAAGCCAGCCCCTGTCCCAGGGGAACGCCTGAGGCCCAAGCCTTTGGCCAGGTGATCCTGGAGAGAGGAGAGGGCCTGAAACTGCAGGGAAACAAGAAGGGAAACAGCCCCCTCCTGCATTGCAGAACCCAAATGAAACCTCAACTAGATGAATGGACAGGGAGCAGGAGCTAATGAACAGGGTCTCCTGCTTCCATCTCCATGACTCTTAACCCTCGGTTCCCTTACACTGCTCCATGGCCCACCTACAGCCCAGGCTGCCCAGCTCCTCCCGCACCCTCAACAACAGCTCATTCCCTGACTGTTCCCTAACTTGTCCCTTGACCCAGAGATTGTTCCCTGGCTCATCCCTCAGCTCTTTCCACGTCTGTCAGCTCTTCCTGTGTTCCCCAAGTTGTCCTGAACCCCCAAGTGACCCCTCAGCCTGTCCCTCGGTTCAGCCTTTAACCCTCAACTCATCCCGCAGCTCGTTCCGTGTCCCTGGCTCGCCCTCCGACCCCCAGCTCACTCCTCACTCCTGGGCTCGTCGTTGGACCCCCAGCCCATCCCGCAGCTCACCCCCGGTCCCACCGCTCGCCGCAGCTCGTCCCCTGTCCCCGGCTCCCCTCCATCCCCCGTCCCGGCCCGCGGCGCTGCCGGCGGTGCCTCCTCCCTGTCCCGGGGCAGGGCGAGCGCGGGGCCGCGGGGCGGGAGCGGGGCCGGGGGAAACTTTTCCCGGGGGCTCGGGCGGGCGCGGCGCCCCCGGCCCGCGCGGAGGGGAGGCGAGGCGGCGGCGGGGCGGGAAGG